>APFE031284103.1:0-12791 GCA_000404065.3 Pinus taeda
GCGGTGCACTGCGTGTAGGGAAATTTTCTCTAGTTCAGAAATACATAGGAATGTGTAGGAGAAAGCACTGAACTTCTAGGTAAAGGCACTGCACGTAGGGAAGTGAGCTTCAAAATCGCTTCAAACTCCAAAATTTCACCAATTTTTTTTGCAAATTCCTCTTCTACAAGTAAGTTGCCCTACTCCACTTGATTTTTAATTTGCACATTGAATGTTTTAGAAATTTCCTTCACACTTAATATCAAACCCTTGTTTCCACTAAAAACCCTAGCTAGCTTGTTTCCCCATTACCTATCACTAGAAACTAAAACCCTTTACACATCACTCTCTCTCCCCTCATCTATATTCCCTCATATATCCCTCATTCTCAAAACCCTCTCCCTCATCCTCATGATTCATGATTTACCCATAAGTATATAAATCCACTCAAAACCCATCCCTAAAAACCCTAAAGCATCCCATTCATTCCCATCATCTTTGTCTGAAAGTGTGCAACTAAGGAGCGTGTAAACATGGATAGAGGAGATTATGAATATGATGAGGAAAATATAGCTAGTGACAGTTCAGTAGAGAGAACCAGGTAGCACAGAAAACCTCATAAAGGTGGCAAGATCATAAGAGAAGTACCAATTTTGTCATCACATACTTTGAGTAGGAAAACAAATAATTGAGTGACAAGCAAGTCCTTATGAAGCTAGAAGTACTAAAAACAAAGAGGCAAAGTGACAAAGAGGTTCATGTCACTTTGACTCCTATTGAGCAAGAAATTGAAAAGGACAGGGAGACTTGGTTTGAAAGAGTCAATATACACCTTGAAGAGCTATTAAAGAAGGCCAATAGGGACAACAAGATGCTTAGACACATGGCATATCACTACATGACCCGCAATAAGATTTGCAATATGAGAATAAAAAAGATGAAGGTCAGGTTAAGGAGGGCTTTAGAAGGAAAAAAGGAGGAGGATACACTTATGATGTTGGCTGAAGCCTCTTTGGAAAATTAAAGCACATGATGGTGGTGCTTCATACCAATTTTGGGCACTTTTTGAGAAAATTTTGTCGTTTGTGAATTTTTGAAATTCAATACACAGAAAAACTGCCTAGAAGTGCATTGCTAGCTTTTCCTAGGGGCACCCAATGGACAAATGGCTTACATTTTTGGATTCAAGGTAGTGAGTACATGCACCCTAGCAATTTTCAGAATTTTTGGAGCAAAACTAGTCCACCAGAATGTCCAAAAACACTCAAAAATTGACCTTTCTGCCAGTTTTTGGACACACAGAAGCAGTCTTGGTAGAATCAACTTTTGAGGGGTCAAATAAGCTACAAATGCAGAAATTATAGGTGTTAGGGAAAGCAGACTTGAATACCTTTCCAATGCGCTATCCTGGGCTCAAGATGGATGATGAGAAAGCCTCCAAAATCAGTTTGAAAGTGGCTCTACGTGTAGGACCAATGGCATTGCGTGTAGGGAAATGTTTGCTTAGGATGCCTATTTTTCCAGTTTTTCACTATGATTGTGGATTTTCTCTCATGATGGATATTTTACCAATGTAAATGATGATTTGGAATGTAATTATGGTAGTTAAAGAGTGATATAGGGTAGATTCATTGGATTAAAGGTTGTTTTGAGGGCAATGAATCAGTTTCCCCTCTTTTAGAGGCAAGTTGTTAGGTAGCCTGGAATTCAGTGCCTGGTTTAGAATTTTTTGAAACAACTTCTCTTCTCATGGATTCGACCACTGATGGCTAGGATGAGTGGTTATGATGTCTATATCATGTATTTTCTTAGTCATTTGTAGAGGTTGGACTCACTTGGATGCTTAGAGCTTGATTGTACATCATTGTAAGCAGTTTGGCAAGGAGATTAATATGATTTTCATCTATTTTTATGGGATCCCTATGGTATGGAGTTTTAGCATAGTTTCTTATTTTGTAATCATTTGTTTAGATGTCTTATGTATGAAATCATCCATTTCATTGCTTCTTATTGAATGTTATCAAGTTAGATAGGTAGAATCCATTGTAACAATGCTCTACCTTGGGAAATCATTCAATATTTCATGTTTTCTATTGTTTGAGAAGGATCCATGATTGCCACATGCCTTGCTTAGCTCCTCATCAGTCTTAAACACCTCACACCATTATGCCTAAAGTGCTAAAGCCTATGCCTACCTTTCCCCATAGAACACCCTGCATTTTTATCCTAATTTCCCAGACCTAAACTGCCCAGCTCCATCTGATCTAGTGAAACATCAAAAAAATCCAATCAAAACTCTTATGCTACTATAACTAGCCTAAAAGCCATACCTGATCCAGCCATCTCGACTGAGATTCTAAAGGAGAGAGCCCTCTCCCGGCCTTGTATGGTTAGCTACAAGGCTAAGCTTAGTTTGTGGTTACCCTTGAAGTTGCCTCCCTTTAGCTTGAGGTAAATGTAGGTGATAATAGGTAAAATTGAAAGTAAGCACTCAAAAATAGATTCAAAAATGTTGGCCCTAGAAGCAGAAGATCAAGGTAAGTCAAAAACAATGGACAATGAAGGGATACTTATGCTAAGTAAAGGTAATTATCTCTAATGGAAAGAAAATATGAAGTCTAATATAATAAACTATGATGTTTGATATTTAGTATGTAATGGCTATACCAAAATTCCTCCATCAAATGAGAAATTGCAAAAGAATAGTAAGGAAATAAGTGACATCATTAATAGCATACCTGATTCAACATTAAATAGAGTTATGCATTATGCCACTGCAAAACAAGTGTGTGATAAGATACAAGAAACCCATGAAGAAAACCCATTGTAAGGTTGCTCATCAGAAGGACTACCAGGTAATCATATCCCTAATAATTTGTCAAAAAATGAACATGATGAGAAAACAAACTTTGTTATGTCAGTGGTTGATGCAAAAGAAGACAGTTTGGAATAATTTTTTGATCTTATAAAAAAACTTGATATTGCTTTGAAAAAATTGTTAATCTTAAATAAACTTGCAGGCATATGATAACAAGGAGCATATTAGATCAGTAAATGTTGTTTGGAATCTAAACAATATTGTGAAGGCCTTGAAGCCGAGATCATATATCTAAGAGAAGATCTTGAAAAATATGATAAGCAGAATGAAGAACTATTTCAAACATTTGAAGAACAAGAAAATGGGTTGAAATAAGAGATTATTAAATTAAAGGAGCAAGTGGAGGAAGGAAGAAGGGTTGAAGAAGGTATGCAGAAGCAATATCTAGAAAAGGAAAAGAAATATCAAAGAATGGAGGTTGCAGTAAACATTCTAAAAGGTAAATTAGAAGAAAAGGATAAACATTTGAGATTTCAAGATAGTACGAAGATTTTGGATATTATTCTTAGTAGTCAAAGGCCCCCCTTCATCAAATCTGGTCTTGGTTTTTTTTTTTCCTTTGAGATAACCTAAGTTCAATTATTTATGCCAAAGCATCTATTATGTTTTGTTGTTTCAAATGATTGGATGATCAGTGAACTGTTTATAAACAAGTGCTTTAAACTTAGATAGATTCTTAATAAAATAAAAGGCATTTCTTTACCTGCACATGGTTATTTTTATTTTAGTGGATGGATAAGTAGAATATGGAGATGTATAATTGATATATTCAAAATGAGTATTTAACCATTTATAAGCATAAATAAAGAAAAAAGTGTTTTCTTGATCAACAAACTATAAACAGACTATCACAAAGATCTAGTGAAATTTATTCTCAAAGAGGAATTTACAATAACAGATAGTTTTGTAAATTTATCTCTTATTTAAATTACAACTTCATAGAGGAACCAAAATGAAACTAAAATTCAATTAAATTTTAAATCAGATAACTACAAAAGACATGATATATATGAAGAAGACATAATGAATAAACAAGATGAAATAAAACTCACTGAGAGACAGACCATATGAGGCAAGTCCATAATCTTTTATTATCTCAAAAATGTTGCAGCTTAGTACAAATCTGCTTTATAGCTTGTTCAAGGGTTCAACCCTGAATACTTCAACAAAATGAAGTTTTTAAACAAAATTAGAAAAATATTACAATTAATGCTCAAGTGCCACGACATTCTATTATTAACTTAGAATTAACAGAAAAGAAGTAATTTAATCAAAAGGAATGCATCTGTTGAAGTGATCTAAACATTTGGCCTTGCTTTGAAGGAGAACAGTTGCTGAGTGGCCACTATTTGGGTGCTACACTGGTGAAGATGACCTGTCTTTTTAATCTTGGAATTCATATAATTTATCCCACTGCTCTTCATCTGGAATATAAATCTTTGTTACCTTGCGGTAGATTTCATCTACCTCAGTATACCGAGCAAAAGTGGGTTTTACTGCAAAAATGTGTTTTATCTCATATTGGATAAAACTTATGTTGTTGATAGCTTCGTAAAAAGCTCTCTCTATCATAAAACCTTTGATGCTAGAAGAGTTAGTTGTATCCTTGGAAATGTCCTGAAGCTTCTTCATGTAGTCTTCTATGGTCATTAATTTTTTATTGATTACAAATAGAGAAGGAAGACCTTTCTTGTTTAATGCATCAATTCTAGTGAAAAACCTATTAAATACTACCTCCAGAGTGTGACACTTCTATGTCAGCTATATAACTAAGTTCTTCTTTGTTAGAACTTTATTTACCTCTAGAATAGTTTATGTTCTGTCATCCACTCCTATATCATTCAAATCATATATGTTTTTGGAATTGAGGAACTTTATGATGATGTTGACTGTAGGAGGCATTTCTCCCAATTGAGCATCTATAGTAGAAATAGTTTTCTTGGCTTTCTCCATCAATTCCTTCTACTCAAATATAATCTGGATACATGGCCAAATTTCATCTATTTCTTCAATGATATTGTTCCATATGATTTCTTTAACATGACCCAGTGTGTAGCCAATAAAAGACTCAAATGTTGACTTCTTCCATGCCTCTATCTGATTTTGAGCTCTCTATAGATCTACTGCATGAAAATTTTCAGTCTTAATTTGATGATCTTGTAGAAGTTTGACTTGATCCTACAAATTTTTGATCTCTTTAGTCTAGAGAGACATGTTTTGTACTTCATTTTCCAATTGATCTGCAACATCCCCTGTACTTGTTGTAGAAGATATGGCTGTAGGAATGGTTGTGATAGGGAGTGCTTCCAAAGGGACAAAAAAAATTTTGGAAGTTTTCTCCTTTTCTTTAATCAACTTTTCCATCTCTATCTCCATTTGCTTCAACTATGAACTCTACTCCATGATAAGTTTCATCATATCTGCCTTTTGTGTCTCTATTTCTTCAACAGCCTTAGCCATAGGATCTTCTGTAGCTAACAATTTTAACTACTTCCTTAATGCTGCTATGTCTAAATTCTTTTTCTTTATAAGCTTTTTTGAAAAATTTATGTTTGAAAGGTCATAACCCACTTTAATAAAAAAGTCCTCTAGATTTTTAATCCTAGTGTCTTTGGCGAGTGTAGAGATCTTCTCTATCTTCAGTTGTGATTGGACATTTGCTAATACTACCTGTAGTTTAGAAAAACGCATAGCAGTGTTAGTGGCAGTGGAAAAGATCATTTCTCCAGTCTATTTGTGCATCTCCATTTGGTCAATGGGATGGATATCTTTTACATAAAACTCAAATGCGGTCTTCTTATAGTTTGATGTTTCCTTGGGCTGGGGAACCTATGCTTAGAGGAATGCCATTTTCATTTTACCTTTTTCTAAACCAAAGTCTGACAATAAATTGCTTTGAGCACCAGAAGTCTGTTTTCAGAACTAATTGTAGGTATTAATGTTTAAAGCCTCATTTCTTACTTTTAACTCCTTAAAAATGTCCATTATGCTCTTCTATATCTCCCCTGTAGTTGATGTGCTAGTCTACATAATTTGTTATTGATCTTGTGAAGTCGTGGAGGTTGTGGGAGACATTTTGGTCTGATCACCCACTAATGAGGAAACAAGTGGCTCATTAGTGGTGATAACGTTCTCTTGCTCTGAATCTTTGCTGAGGCTTAGTTTGGAAATAAGCTTGGCCTTCTTTCTATACATAATCTTGAATCCTTCACTGAAAATTTCAGTCCCTGAAGGGGACTCTTCTTCTCTATTTCTCTTCATTATTTTCTCCTCCATGGTAGGAGTCTGTACTATAGAGGATGATACTAGCTACTCTTCTGCCTCTTGTAGGGTATTCTCAACCCATTCTAACTAGTTTTTGTACTTCTCTATCTCTAGTCTAGATGTGTGAAAATAAGGAGTAGATTTGGTTTCTACTCTTAATTTAGAAATGATCCCTAATGGATCATATGACCAGGTAAAGCTAAGGCTGAACTTCATTTCTTTTAGTATCTTATCCACTTCTTCCTCTACCGCCATACTATTGTAATTGAAAGGCCCAATCTGTGTTTTGATTTTGAACTGAGACTTCTTCTAGGCAGCAACAAAGTGGATTTCATCCATATTTAGCATTCACCTTATGTACTCTAGAGAAAAAAATCCTCACTGGGAGGAATTTAGGCAGCTTGTAAGGTGCAAGCTAACATCCAAATATTCTCAATTTTGTATAGTTTTGGTAGAGGTACCAATCCCATGTTTGAACTTGGTCTGATAGTTGCAACACCTTTCTAATTTCCTCACTGATCCTTGGTTCTATCTTGGAACCTAAAAGATTGATTGCTGGATGCACAAACATTTCTATAAACTGGTTATATGTGCATTCCTTCCGTTCCTTCATCACCAGAGTAGTCCAAAATATGACTGAATGTTGGTTCCCTTCTGCATCCGAATTTTGTAAAGAAAGGTTGATGTTGTCTCCTTGAAAGTATAAGAACATATAAACTAATATAGAACCATACTTGAATAACTCCTTAGTTGGAAATTTGATAAGTTGTTGATGAAATGAATCTACAAGAAATTGGCTAAAGTTAAACATGATGGAGGGCCTAGAATCAGCAGAGAAAATGGAAAAAAATCCTATGATGACCTCATCTACCCACTGATCAGAGTAGTAGCCAAGGAGGTTGGAGACAAATGTTATGATTTTTTTGGTTTTCTAAAGGAAAATAGAGGAGGGATAGGGAGGATTTTTCTTTGGCAATGGGGCATCTTCTGTCAAGAAAAGTTCAAGTGTTTTGGCCCTCTTGGCAAAGTCTAGTTTCTGGTATAACTCAACAAGTGCTTCATAGGAAAAGCGGGTGGCATTCTCTACTGCGGGGACTTGCATTATCTGGTCTATGGCTTGAGGAGTGATGATAAACAAAATTTCTCCAATGGGGGTAATAATAGCCCTTTGGCTTGGCAAATAAGATGGATGACACTTCCTAACAAATTCTGGGGTGTTGTGGGTACGAGGAAAAATATAGTGGGGTAAATTGGACTCCCACAACTAAATGTCATCGGATTTTGTCATTGTATTTGTCCTCGAGCTAGCAATACATCTCAAAGAGGTCAAATTCACAGAGATTTTAATGGATTTTAAGATCTTTACCAGCCAAAGGAATGTGGTGAAAATCAATGGGAGGATAGATCAGAGGATTAATAGGTTCCCCTAGTCCCTTGTCCTTTGAAGGCATCTTTGGATAAAGCTAAGGACAAGAGTAAAAATTGGATTGGAGGCTTCAATACGCATAAAGGAGTTAGGTTTTGGGGGAAAAAATAGATGTAATAGGCTAAAAACAAGTGAGCAGACAGTGTCGCTGGTGGGTGAAAACGTCGGAGTTAACCCATCAAACCTATAACAAAGCAATATAGTGACAGTGCATGAATTCAGTAACCTGTTAACAAGTGAAAGGGAGGTTTATATAACAGTGTGGTTTTTCTGTTGAAGGTGGCGTGGGTCCATTGGATTAATGACTAAACCATTTGCTTCTCAATGACTTCATTTTGGAGGGAGAAAATGTAATTGGTGGAGTTAACAGGCGAATGACGTGGTGAAAGATGAGTGACAGGAGTGCAATGGGTAGAAGAGTAGTATTGGGAGTGAGGGAAACTGATTTTCAGAGGGGGGGAGAGCAATTAGTAGTTTCACTTGAGGGTGGTCCGAAAATCTATGGTGATGATAGGTAGGGGCGGGCGCAGTTTCGTATACCGCCCATTTCAGCGCGCCCCCCCCCTGCCCCCCCAATGGTAAAGTTCAAATGGTGAAGGGGGGCCAAAATGCCTATGAGCCATCAGATCTTGGGAGATGGGCATATATGGAGTGAGAGGTGGCAAAGAGTTAACATGACATGACGGGACACCTAGTGGGGCCGACTGGAGTTAATTTATCACATAGTGGGGAACATTTGCAATGTATGAGGGGGGTAATAACCTTAGGAATAGGTGATTAATACACCAAAGTATGAGCGGAGGGGGAACTTTGGGGTTTTTAAAACTAAGGGATAGGGAATCAATATACCAAAATTAATTGATATATAAATCTTTAGAGTAAAACCTTTGCTCCTTTGCCTTTTTCTTTTGCACATGAAAACAATACTTGACTTTTCCTAATGTGGCGCATTTTGACTAGCAGCTCGCGCATTTATAAAAATATGAAATGAAGCCATTTTTTTCTTTTTGCTTCCCTAACATTTTATTTTTCTTTTGCCTTATTTTTTTAGGGCAACTAACACCTATCATTTTATTGATATGGATGCCTATAAAACATTAAATTGGCCTAACATTTTAACTTTTCTTTCTTTTGCATCCATATCCTAACTTAACATTTTAAAATTATTTTTGGCTAATGTACTAACATATCAAAACCAAATAATGTTACAACATCGGCACCAGATGGGGACTGCTTCCCCCTGTGGGATGTAGAGAAAAATCAAGTCCAAGTGCCTTCTCCTTAGGCTATGGAGTCTTTTCTGAAATAGATACTCACTTGCAATTTTTTCAAAAATAAAATAAACTCTTCGGATATTTACAAATGATGAATGAATGGATGAAAAATTAATATGTAATCTTTCATGTATTTCCCATTCACTGGCAATGAGGAATACTCTCCTTCCAGATTCTGTAGGATGAATGTATTGTTCCCTTTGACTTCTGCAATGCTAAATGGACCAAACTAGAGGTTGTCAAATTTTTCATGCTTGCCTTTATCTTCTCTCCTTGTATCCCATCTAAGCACTAGGTCACTTTTCTTGAAATTTATTTCTCTAGCTTTTCTGTCAAACGGTTCTTTCATATTATTTTGGTATTTCCTTAGCTTGTACTGAATTTCATCCCTGTCGTCATTCAACTCAATAATTTGATTAACCCTTCTTGAGAAATCATCTTTTTGTTCATAGGATTCCTGAAGGAATCTCATAACAGGTAAAGCTAAATGAGTAGGAAAAATTGCTTCCTTGCCATAATCTAATTTGAAAGGAGACTTGCATGTTGATCTCTTAAGAGAAACTCTATTTTCCCAAATTGCATGGATTAGATGGTTGTCCCAACTCTTTTTATGGTCTTCAAGAGTCTTCTTAATGACCTTAATTAAGCTCTTGTTGGAATACTCTACCAGGCCATTAACCCGTGGATGGTATGGTGTAGAATGGTGTAATAAGATTGAATAATTTTGACAAAACTCAATCATTTTAACACTGCTGAAAGCTGCTGCATGATCTCTAACAATCTATTGAGGACATCCAAATCTTGATAGGATGTTTTCTTCAAGAAATTTAATCACAATAGTATAAGTTCCATTTTTAATAGGTGTGGCTTCTACCCACTTGGTAAAATAGTCTGTAGTAGTTAAAATCCATCTGTGTTGATTACTTGATTGTGGATGAATTCCCCCTATGAATTCCAACCCCCATTGTAGAAAAGGAGCATGAACCAATACTGGAACCAAAGGAAGTGCTAACAATTTCTATTTTCTTGCAAATAATTGGCATGGTGTGTAACTTATTACTCTTGCTCCAACTTCTTTAAAAAGTGTGGGCCAATAGAAACCTACTTTTAAAATTTTGTAGGTTGTTGCTCTCCAGGCATAGTGTCCACCATAAAATCTTGCATGGAACTGATCTATAATTCCCTTTGTTTCATTTTCATTTAAAAAAAGAACAAAGATATTAAGAGGGTATTTATAGTATAGATTAGCATTGATAATGCAGTATATTACTACTTTAAGCTTCAAGGCTTTGCACTGCTTCAATTTAAGATCAACTAGACATTGAAAATCCGTAAGAAACTGCACAATATCAGAGTACCAATTAGAGAGTAGATATTTTTGATCTATGTGAACAAGAATGGCTTGATCTAAAGAAAGAGGTTCTTATGGGTTCTCCTCTTCTATAAGAGGAGGAGGTTCTTATGGATATTCCTCAGATATTAAGGAAGGTTCTTGTGGATTCTCCCTTGATATTAAGGAAGGTTCTTGTGGATTCTCCCCATATGAAATTTCAGAGACCAAATTTATTCCCAATACTTTGTAGTTGGATTCAACCAACAATTTGGCCAGGCCTTGGCCTTTTACTAACTTTGTGGTCTTAATTTCAAGGTCAAATTCAATGATTTTAGCAATCCAGCTCCCTCTTCTTCCATCAGTATCATGCTGGGTCAAAACAATTTTAACAACATGATTAGGGACATGAGTTGTAATGTGTGAATGCATGACATAGGTTCTAAAGAATTTGAGGGATTTAATTAAGGCATAAACTTGTTTTTCAATAATATCACACCTAAGTTCAACATCCCTCATAAATTTGGAAAAGAAGGCTATAGGTTGTTCATCACCATTTGTGGTCTTTTGTAAAAATACAAAAGATAAGGTTGTCTCGGATGCAAAAGAAAATATGCTAAAAGGTGAAGAATAATCAGGATTAGCTAATGTAGGGCCTCAGATATAGCCTTTTTGATATGATCAAAACATATCTAGCAGAAACCATCCATTTCACTTCATTGTTTTTCTTTAGCATATCAGTTATATCCTTAACTATCTCTACATAATTAGTGATGAACCTTTTGAGAAAATTAAAATTTCCAAGGTTTGTATCTCTTTCTTATTCCTTAGTAGAGATGGGGTCTGAATAAATGAAACTCTCGTTGGGTCAATTATAACTCCCTCCTTGGAGATTATATTCCCTAGTAATTTCCCTTCCTTTACAACAAATAAAGATTTCTTCAGATTGATGGATATGCCAAATTTCCTTCACTTGTAAAAAACTTTGCTCAAGTGTTTTAAATGATTTTCATCAGAATTAGAGAAAATAGTTAAATCATCATAATAAATTATAGTAAATTCAAATGTTTTACCTACAAATGCTAGATCCATGGATCTCTAGAAAGTGGCTCTAGCATTGGTTACCCAAATGGCATTCTAGCATACATAAATGTACCCCAAGGTGTGGTGAAAGTAGTTTTGTCTTGGTCAGCTTGACTTACCATGATCTGGTTGTAACCAGAAAATCCATCTAGCATAGAAATCCTATTTGCACCTGAAACTTTCTGAAGCAGATGATTCATTTTGGCCAATGGATAGTTATCCTTTAAGGATGATTTGTTCAGATCTCAGAAGTCTACACATAACCTAGTCTCGCCATTTTCGGAAGTCCTACAGGAACTAGGTTGGCTAACCAATTAGAATACCTTAAAGGTATTATGGTATGAGCATCAAGCAAATTAAGTTCTTTCTCAATGGTTGGAAGTAGTATGGGATTGATTCTTCTTAGTTTTTGTTGAAAGGGTTTTGCTTCTAGTTTCAAAGGAATCTTATGCTCAACCAAAGATGTATCATAAGTTTTTAAACTCATTATAAGACCAGGAAAAAACATCTTTGTAATTTTTAAGAAGATTCAAGTATATGATTTTTACATCCAAAGGCAAGGTTGATGACAATTTAACATTTCTCACATCATTCAATGTCCCAATATTACATTCTTCGATTTCTTCTTCAGGTGAGTTAAACAAGGGGCTTTTTGAAACATCATTATTATCAAATAGTTTTTCCAATGGAACTAATCCTTTAGGAATAAAATTATTAGATAACTGGATGATATCATGATCAATAATATTAGGACCAAATGGAGTTTTTGAATTTAGATGATTTGATTCTTGAACATCGTTTTGATCTTCTTCAATTTGCATATTTGAGAAGTCATCAATGACTTGAAGGAAATATTTTAATTGTTCACCATCTTCAAAAATCTTCCAGTGTTTAAGGTTATCAGGAATTGATGGTCTATTCTTGACTAGAATTTAGTATTATAACAATACTAGCTCAGGGATTTTAAAAGAGCTTGTTGAGATAGCTAGTGAGTCAACATGCATATTTTCATCTTTGGGAATAGCAGTTATGTTAAATCCTTGGAAGAAATTTTCAATTGTGTCCCAAGCTTCATTTCTATAGCACCTAAGCCTTGGGTGTTTTGTTTGACAGAGATTTCTAACCTGGTTCACTATAAGCTCAGAATTAGAAAAGACACTCAAGTTTTGAACCTTTAAACTCCTAGCTAGCTCAATGTTACCGGGAATAGTGTCCACTTGGATGCTGCTATTCCCACTAAGACTGGTAGCTATCCTAGAAACAAACAAGTAAATTCTACTTTCGTTTTCCTTTATGAAAATAGACAAGAGTGGAATAAAGGAGACCAACCTTAGTCTTGCGCTTGATTTCCTTGTTTGATTCCTCTCTTCCCTGATAGAGCTTTGCCGCTTCTCCTTCGTCTGCCCAGTTTCAAAGAGCACCTGTGGAATCACAACAACATACTACTATCGAAGAACAAAGATCTATATTCATAAATAACATAGGACCAGATGTGTGTTAACCATACAAATGCATATATAAACAAACATACAAGAATATGGAGGAAAACTTGAATAG
>APFE031284104.1:0-21577 GCA_000404065.3 Pinus taeda
ACAACTCTGAACCTTCCTGTCCCATATTATTCACTTTCCTTCCTAGTTCCAATTCAATATGGAGCTTTAGTCCAAACATTCCCTTCCTTTCTTAACATCCTTGTCTCTTGTCATCTCGATTACCCACCAAGTCTATTGTAAGAAGACTCATACTGATAGATAGTTTCATTCTAGCTCTCACCATCATCCTGCTCAAAAATATGTTGTACTTAAAACCCTTGCTACTTGTGCGAATCATATTTCTCCCTCTCAATAATTTTCCAATGAAAAAGAACATATCACCAAAGCCCTTAAATCTAATGGTTACTCCTTGTCCTATATCAAAAAATCATTCCATTATGCTATCCACTTTAATCTTAAAATCTTTGTCATCAATCCACCCTTAGCCAAAGTCTCCCTTCCCTATATTTAGGGAATTACCAATAACAATTCCAAAATCCTTTCTAAGAGGAACATCAAAACCTTGTTCAAACCCCATAAAACCCTTAGTAAGGTCTTCATGTTGGCCAAAGACAAGAGTGGCCCCATTTTTGGCCTCAAAATCTATGAGATCCCTTGCTCCTGTGGAATGTCTTACATAGGAGAAATTGGAAGATCCTTCAAAGCCTGGCTTAAAGAGCATATGAATGACACATACCATAACTGAATTACTAAATCGACTATCGATGAACACTCCCACAATACCAAGCATTTAACTTGTTTTGCAAAAACCAAATTCTTCACCTCTACCTCTTTCCACTCAAACCACATCATTAGGGAGGCTCTAGAAATTAAAAAGCACACTAACAACTTTAATAAAGAAGATGGATAACAATTGAGCCATTCTTGGAAAGCCACTATTCTTTTTTTGTCCATTAATAATAATAATCCTCCTAACCCTGTTAGGCCTAACCATTCTCAGTGACCCTCCCCCTTCACCTTTCACTGGCTCCTCTTTGTTACCTTATCTGCAACCCTTTGTTTTTCCTAGTCTCATCCTTCAATCCCCACCCCATTTTTTATTAATCACTCATTTTAAAAACTCTTAATATATATTATGTTAATTATCTAATTTTAATCTTAACTCTATTTTTAATACTTCATTAATTTAAATTTAATTAAGTACTATTTTAAATTCTTCTTTGATTTAAATTCTTCTCTAATTCTACTCTCATTAAATAATTTTTTTATTCTATTTTTGTAACTCTTTAATTCTATTTTATATTATCTTAACCTAATTTAATCATATTCTTATATTACTTTAATAAAAAAAATTAATGGCCTTGTTTACTTGTTGGGTTTTTTGGAGTTTCTAGCTAGAATGAGGGAAAAATTATGATCAAATCTTGATTTGTCTATATTAAATTGGATTTTTGAGTGCATGTATGAATCTAGCACCCTAAAAAATATGGACACTTAGATTGTGAAAAGTTGACCCCTCAAACTTGTGATTCCAATGAATGAAACAAAACTGCGCATGGATGACAAAATGGAATATCTACCTCAATGCCTAATTATGGTCAAATCTTGATTTGTATAGATTAAATTGCTTTTTTGATTGCATGTATGAATCTAGCACCCTAAAAAACATGGACACTCAGATTTTGAAAAGATCACCCCTGAAATTTATGATTCCAATGAATGAAACAAAACTACACATGGATGAAAAAATGGAATATCTATCTCAATGCAAGGAGCTAAAGAATTTTGTTATGGAGAATTTTGGTAAACAGGCATGGGGAAAAGAGTTGGGTAGAAAGAAGTAATACATTGAGGAATTTAATCTTGGGTGTTGGAGCTAGCATTTTGTGGAGGGAAAATGTTCTTATTGCTCAATTAAGAACCAACTAACATCAACTTTGGTGTGAAACATGAAGATAGAGAATGCCTAAAGAAGCTTGGGAAGAACCATGTGCATATTTCGTATGTGGCAGGGGAATCAGAAAAACTTTAACTTATGGGAATATGTTAGCATCAGTTTCTTGGAATTGTCCTTTCAGCCAAGGGATTGTTGGAAGGTTGGGCCAGCTCATTATCAATAAGAAAATGATTGAGTTGAAAAAGGCTAAAAAAAAGGAACTAATGGTCCCATAGACTATTTATAGTCTAGTGGATGTTAAAAACATCATTTTATTTTATAGTTCGATTCTAGACAAATTAGACTACAAATTAGGCTTGAAAACATTCCAAAAAATCTAACAAATAGCCTCTGCTATCCTTCAATTTTAGTTTATTAAAACTTATTATTATTATAATAACAATTTAGTAATTTAAAGAATGAAGTATTTTAGCAGTCATCCTCATATTAAAATCATTTGACGAACTTTATTACCATTAATTGCCCTTAATCTAATTTTATTATATTTTTCTAATTATTCTTATTTAATATAATTTTAAGGCATAGTCTAGCTTATAGAAGAAATATATTTTTGAATCTGATTTCTCCAGGCTCCAATAAATTATTTGATGTGATTTCTTGGCTTCAATAAATTATTTGATGTGATTTTTCCAGAAAATTTTCTCTCTAAACATTCTGGATCATAGAAGTCTAACCTCAGAAATATTTTTGAATACAAAAATGGATTCAACTCCCTAAAATTACGTAGATCAAACAATTTAAAGGTAAATAATACTAATTTAATAATTGAAAATAAATTTTTTAAGATTTCCACTTTGATATTAAAATAAATTTGAACAAAATCATTATTTTATTAATTTGGTCCTTCATCCCATTTATTATATTATTCTAATTCTTTTAAATTAATATATTATATTTACCCTAATTTAACCACAACCTTTCCCCAACTTCCAAAAAAAATAGTAGTTGTTAATTATTAATAACAAATTATTAATTATTTATTGTTAATAAACATCAAATCAACAATGTTCACATTCTCTCTATTTTTCTAACAAACAAATTTTATCTCTTTCTCTCTGTCCTAATGATCATGTTTTATCACTATCCTCTATACTTTTGTAACAGTCATATTCTATATCTATCCCACTAAGACTACTATTCCCATACTTCCACTAAAACAAATAGCACATTGCATATTTTTCTAATTCATCTAATTTAATATAATTTTAATACTAATTTAATAATTTAAAATAAATATTTTATCATTTTCCACTTTACAATTAAAATAAATTGGACCAAATTCATTATTTTATTTTTTTATTAATTTGGTCTTTCATCCCATTTATTATATTATTCTAATTCTTTTAATTAATATATTCTATTTATTCTATTTCTATATCTATCCCACTAAGACCACTATTCTCATACTTCCACTAAAACAAAGACCACATTGGATATTTTTTTAATTAGTTTAATTTAATATAATTTTAATACTAATTTAATAATTTAAAATAAATATTTTATCATTCTCCACTTTAGAATTAAAATAATTGGACCAAGTTCATTATTTTATTATTTTATTAATATGGTCCTTGATCCCATTTATTATATTATTCTAATTATTTTAATTAATGTATTCTATTTATTCTATTTTAACCATAACTTTTATTATATTCCATTTTATTATTAACAAATTATTAATTACCAATATATATCAAATCAACAACATTCACATTTTCTCTATCTTAATGGTCATATTTTATCACTATCCTCTCTACTTTCTTAACAACGATATTATATTAGTATCCTCTCTACTTTCCTAACAGTCATATTCTATTTTTTATTTTGTAAATATTCTTGGTTTAACCCTCTTACTATTCCTAGACTTCCACTAAAGCTAGCAAACTGAAAACATTGTCCCTTAATAATGTTTGCGTCAATTTATTTTGAAGAGGGAATACTATCCAATCATAGTTAAACTTGATGTTTCATATATGAATCCATCTATTCCAAAAAAAAGATTACATGTTAAATCAGTCATATTTTATTAGTATCCTCTCTACTTTCTTAACAGTCATATTCTATTTTTTATCTTGTACATATTCTTGGTTTAACCCTCTTACTATTCCTAGACTTCCACTAAAGCGAGCAAATTGAAAACATTGTCCCTTAATAATGTTTGAGTCAATTTATTTTGAAGCATGAATACTATCAATCCTAGTTAAACTTGATATTTCATATATGAATCTGTCTATTCCAAAAAAAAAGATTATATGTTAAATATCATTCTAATGATTAACTTGGTCTTATTTTGATATGTTTGTTGTGCCAAGAGGCGCTCTACAACCCAGTGTAGAGGTAAATCTCACATAAACATGTAAATGTAAATGTAAATGTAAAAATTCAACATTTTTAATCTAATGTCACCCAAATCAATCTAATTATTATCATGTATAAACATAATATAAATTTAAAATATAACGAGATTATGAACACTCAAAATATACGTATTGTAGATAAATATAAATATAAATAAATTGGAGGTATGGTAAATAAATAAAGCCTCTTTTTATAAAATCATAAACATAATAATCTATAATCGAAAAATAACATCAACAGATTGTGTCAGAGAAATGGACGCAGAAGAGAAAGAGAATTTACCAGTGCATTAAAAGAACTGCGCACTCTTTCCTGTACCATGATTTCTCATCTCCGTTTATTTATATATCTATGTTACATTACAACGTATTTAATCATATTTAAAATATCAAATTGTAATTAGAAAAAACAAATATGCACAAACATGTATTTGAAAAAAACAAAAATCCTCATTTATAAATTAAACCTGCTGAATTTAAAATATTTTCAAAATAAGACTCCAGTAATTTATCGATTACACATGCTAAATTGAAAATATTTACAACCATTAAAATAAGACTCAATATTTACGAATATTAAAATAAGACTCTACTGTATCATATTTCACTGCTATTATTTAGCATAGAATGTTGTATATTGGGGTATGCTTTAATTATAGTATTCGGAAAAAAAGTTTAGTGTGAATTTTCATGCGGAGAGTGAAAAATCTTCAAAAATATTTACAACCATATATTTCTTTGCTTTTATTATTTAGCCTAGAATACTAAATATGAAGGTATGTTTTAATTATAGCATTACATAAAACAAAGTTTAGTGCGAATCTTCGTGAAACACCTCAAGTTAATTAGATAAGGCAACTAAATATATTTATAAATGGAAAGTTTAAATGTAAAATACATGTATGAATAACAATTTTCAAATTTTTAAAAATTTAAAATTTTCATCCACAAGAAATATAAATATATAAATATATGTTACAAGAAATTTATCATAAATTTTTATTTGTTGAACTTAAATTAGAATGTAAGAGATTTATCAGACATTTAATAAGCAGTAAGTGGGTGCAGTAAGAATAGAATAAAGTATCAAGGTGGAAACCCAATGTGGGAGAAAACTACCAATGTTGTTGTTTCAGTTTTCAAACTTATAATATCAAAGAATTCCTATATTCTTGCACTGGTGCAGACTCATGTGAGTACGCAGACACCCACCTACTGAAAGCTACAACCTTGTTCTCCAGTTCCTTCTGGAAGGGAGTGCCAACCCCCTAATTTGATTACCAACTACTACTATCAGGAAGCCTTGACTTCCTCACTGAAGGATCAAACCCTCAACAACATATGTGGACTATGTTTCTTAAATTTTTACACTAGATCCACCTTCTTTAATACATCACAACTTGTAGATCAACTAAAGAAAACACTAACCTAATTCAAACAGAACAACGAGATTAATGTAACTAGAACATAGAACTCAACTCAGAATACAACATCAAAACACAGAATCAACTGCAACCCCAACCATTCATATGCCAACACGTATACAATACTTCACTTAAGGAAACCCATGCGTATATGTGCTTTTCTGTAGAAAAACCTCTGGACAGATCTCAATATACTAAAAACTTGTACTTCTGAATCAGACACAGAGTTGAACAAAGTTATTATGAAATATACTTTTAGCTTGCAGAACCCTCATACAATTAGCAACATCAATAATCTTTTAAACCAGTCAACATGTAACCATATCTGCAACATTAACGCTACTTATGGCACTTTCTAGATCAATTTATGGTTCCTCCACTTGCAACCATCACTTGAAACTCTGATGTTGGATACAAGAAGCGATTCAATTTCTTTGTTATCTTACAAAGAATAAAATTATGGGCACTTCCCAAATCAATCAAAACTATTACCTTTTTCTTCTTGATATGCCCTTCTATCTTGATAGTTTAAGGAGTGGTAATTCCAGCCAATGCATTACAAGATATGGTCAGATTCATTTCTTATTTATCTATTGTTTGTTTCTGGAGTATATCTTCTTCTTTTGACATTTCTTATTTATTTTCTTCCTCCTCTTCACAATCTATGTAGAATAATTTATTATCAGCACACTTATGACTTTTAGTGTATTTTCTATCACAATTATAACAAAGCGCTTTCGCTCTTTTTTCTTCCAATTTAGGTGGTGTCAACCTTGTAGCTTGTGGAAGGCTAGGGGCAACAAAACTTCCATATATATAGTTGAGAGTAGTAGGCTTCCTGGTGGCCATAATTTTGATTTCCATTTTTCTTACTAACTTGAATGCCTTCTCCAATGAATCAGGTTCCCAAAGGAGAACCTCATGTTGGATATTATCTTCTAAAGTCCCTATGAACCCATCAATCCTATACTCCTCTAGTATATCTTTTACCCTTATGTTCAATTTCTGGAAGTTCTCAATGTGCTCCATCATTGAACCATTTTGTTTGAGATTTATCAATTGGCTAAAAAAGGTGTTGTTTTTTCTTATCCCCATAATGTGCTATCACTTCTTCTATAAAAATTTCCCAAGTGACAATTTGTTTAAGAGATCAAATCCATTGATACCATACAAACTAATTTGGTTCAAAATATAAAGTTGAAATATGTACCTTTTGTGTGTTTTGCACATTATGGAGACTGAAAAATTGCTCCATATGTAGTATCCATGTTCAGGGATCCTTGCCATCAAACTCCCTCATATCATTTTTTGGAACATGGTGGGTCTTCAATCCAACATTAGAGTCTATGAAATCATGATTAACATTTATTTTGTTCTCATCATGAGTTTCCTTTACTACCCTTTCACCATTAATGACCATTTCTTGTAGCAACTTATTCAAATTTATCTTCAATTCTTTCATCTTATCATCCATGCCATTCATCTTAGCTTCCATCTTAGTGTCCATGCCATTAATCTTAGCTTCCACTCCATTCATCTTAACTTGCATGCCATTCATATTAGCTTCCATGCCATTCATCTTTGCTTCATTTACGTTTAGTGAGAATGAAATTTGTTGTACTTGGTCTTGTAATTTTGATATATCATATTGCATTTCTTCCTCTTCCTCACAAGTCATACTAGAGCTTTCAAGTTTCTTACTAGGTGTTTCCATTTTCTTTCTTCAGGGCATTAATTAACACTATTAATTATTCACCATTCCCTTTAAATTCCTCAAACTAATTTTTCAAACCAATCTTATGTAAAATTAAAAAAACTACACACCTATTTTTTTCACTTTGTAAGAGCTCGATATTGAATCTGTTGTATCTCTGAAACTGCGAATGTCGAATATCTAAAATCTCATCCTACAATATCCATTTGAGTCCTCTTTCTAACCCCACAATTCTGATCAAGATTGGATTCTCCAAGGAAGAGTTATGCCAAATCTCCCACGGTGACCTGATTATGGACTAGTTCAGTAGAGCAAACTTGTATGACATGTCATGTGTCACTGTTTCAACCTTAGTACCTAAAAATGATATGCATAAAACTATAGGTTATCCTCTTTCTGAAACTTCTTACAAAATTTCAATCTGATGCTCAAAACAAAAGTTATGACGATTTTCCCCAGGTCACATGTTTTGAATGTAATTGTGGAGTCTACAAAAACCCTAACTTCCTCAGACCATATCTTTGCAAATATAGCGAGACAAGCTCTGAAATTTGGACCAAAGTTCAGAATGGTTTCTTCTCAAATGGGTTTTTTTTGTAGAAACTGAAATTTCACATAAAAAAGGATATAGCGAAAATTCCACGATGACCTGTTTAGAGCAGCGAAACCCTATAATCCAAAGCTCTGATACAAAATGTTATGAAACCAGGTCACAAAAAGATAGAAAAGATAGATCAACACCTTAGAAATTAGCCTCTTCGAGAGGGAAACCTCCTTTACATTACACAAATGAAGAATTCTTAGATGATTCAAATGACAAAACCTCATTTCTATATATAGGAGTTTAAGGCATCACAATATAACCAAGACGACCTAACAATAATAATATAAAAGCACAAACATAACAATAGAGGGATTCTACGGGTCACAATAATAACAATATGGGGATAATAGGGGCACAACAATAATAATAAAGGATACAACCACAACAGTAATGCGAGAATCACTAGTATTATAGGGACCTAACAATATTCAACTTCATCGTTCAATCAATTCTACTTCAGACATTATCACTCAACCCAGATCAACATGAGGAAATTGTTAACAAACAATAGAGATAAAACAACATTGAAGAGGTTGATAAGTCATTTATGAACATAAACCCTTCCTTTATGTACATGAATTTCAAGAAACGAACCCACGTGTATACGCGACTTAACTAAGACCAACCTGTGCACGTATCTGCAAATTTTGACCTAAAAGTGCAAAGCTCTTTAGAATATTCAGAATGACCTATATCATAATATTCAAAGATAAAAACATGTGTCAATACTTATATCTAGTCAATCCATGAGCATATCATACACTGGACATTCATTTCAAGTCTCATGATCCTGATCGATCATAGTATTCATCGGTAGATAATTATTTCAGATCTATGTGTCAACTATGGCCCTTACAATGCAAATATACTTCAGATAGATGTATTCATCAAAAGCCCTTTCACATTCACACTTAGCACTTAGATCTTCACATCCTTATATAGTTAGAGCCTTAGTCAATACCATGATTAAAAAATACACTAGTGCCAATGGTAATCTTAGACAGGATCAAGTAACTATTATTGCACTCAATATTGAGGGCTAATACCATGGTAAGGACCCTTGGTATTCTTAAATTAGTGCGTTAGCATGTACATGACTTTTCTTCTTTGTACCTGCATGTATACTATGTTAAGAGAATACTCTTCCCAATGTTTGTCAATTGATCTATAAGAAGAGTCACGTGAACTATAATCCACCATTCTACTTATCATATCTAATCTTATTCTTCCTACAAACATACCATGTGAGATAAACAAACTATAAACATAACCAACATACCACAATGAACTTCATGGGAGGCTATCCTATATGCAGAATCATTCTATATTATCACAACACATGCACACACATATAACTACACCAACATATCAACCTATCCACATCAAGCTTTGTAACATTGACTAGATACTTGATAACCATAGCCACTACAATGCATGCATACTGTTGACATGCATGCATAACAATCACATCCTTCCCATCTTTTCCAAGTGTTGAACCTAGAAGCTCTGATACCGACCAGTAATGCGACACCCCACATTTACCCACTTTTTCAAGCACTCCGAATAAATACAAAGAGAAGTGCCACTATCACATGACCCAACCTCGTAGTTCTAGTTAAGGAAGTAGGGCCTACAAACTAACATGCTATAGGGACTACAGATCACCCAACAACCCGAGTGGTCAATCCCTAATATGGAACCTTGTTTTAGTGACCTAGACCTATAACTACACCCTTGACACTACCTCCATGTAGTTGTGAGCTTCCAACCACACTCACAAACCTTACTTCACATGGTTATGACCCTAGATCATCATTTTTGTGCCTTCGGTCGTGAGATCTAAGCCACCTTTCTAGGCTATCCTCCAAACGACTCCCCAAAAATTCCTGTAACTTTTCAAAATCATATTTCTCATAACAACAATGTTAATCGTTCAAACTTAAATCAAGAACTTGAACTAGACTAACTAGAACATACTAAATATTTTTTCAAACACATGGAAAACATGTAAAATACATGTTATGAAGGCATATCTGAGTTTAAGTCTTTGTACATTAGCTAAAAATCCCTGAGAAGTTCTAATTCCCTCTCAAGTATCTGCAACAACACTTGTTATCCTATGAATTCATAAACCATTTATTAACTTATCAAAGCATCATAAGATCCACAATTGAATCACATTATAAACCATCCTTGTAACCAACATACAACTAATATTAACCCTAACAGAACAACCATCAAATCAACATAATAACAAGCACAAATTCTCATAAATCACAATATGAAAATAGCTCTTATTAACGTATGCAAAATCCAACCAAGTCAGGGACTTTCACGTACCATTCGAGCATAGATTGAACTAAACCAAAACATTGTTTCAGCCAATCATGCATGTGTCATATTATAAGCATGAATGTGGGATTCATGGGATAAACCAAGTCATAAAAAACCATTAGAATCCATATATTAAACCACTTCCACCCTCAAACTACATCATTCTCACCAAAACTAGTCAAGAGATCACAAACCAAAACAAGATTGGATGCGTCATTATTTCTGGTGGGCCCTAGTATTGCAGAAATAATGTTGCAACTCCTGGGACTCCCTTCTTTAATTTTATCAATCCGGTAGTTCGTAACAAACTTGGAAGCGACGGTGTTGTATCCACAAGTACTAGCTCTTGCTGCAGCTATCACTTGGTCAGCTAGCACAAGTCCAGTAGGGGCTTAAGCCAACTTCTATGAGCTATGAGAAGAGGCTTTTTAATTGATGGATGACAGCTAACTCAAAGGAAGCTAATCTACTTCCAGAAAGAAACTGAAAAGATGATGCAAGATACTGAAAGAGATGCCAGTGACTTCTAGGAAGGTAAAATGCATGTGCCTAAGTTATCACTATCTGAAGAAAACATCTTTTTGTATTTTTGAATAAGTTGTCAGAATTATCGTGCATGTGCTTTAACTGTTTTTTACTGTGTAGAGGTGGATCAGTGAGAGAAAATGCTTGCAGGAGATTGGGAAGGTTCAAAGAGGGCCTAAGGGGTCCCTAGCACCCTTCTAGAGAGTTTCACAAAGTTTTGCGATCAAGAGACCAATTTTGTCAGCTTCTACAGCAAGTTTGTAAGGTTTCTACACGATGTTCTGGAATTTCTACAGGATGTCTGTAATTTTCTATAGGATGTTCATAAATGGGATTTTGGAGGATGGATGGAGGGAGAAATATGAAGGAGTGGGTATGGAGGTGAGATAATGGTGTGAGAAGGTCCAAGTTTTGGTGGATGGAGCTGAGGAGTGATAAGGATGGTTGGATTTGTTCAAGGAGAGATAAGGCACTGCTACACAATAATATGGAAAGTTGGCCAACGTGACAGAACATGGAAAAGGTAAGGCAAGGATCTGAAATGGAGGATGAAGCAAGTAGGTTGGATGGAGTATGGGCAGATGGAGAAGTATGATAGAAGCTCTACAAGTTATTTTTCAAATTGAACAAACAAACACTTAGAAAATCTATGACCTAGTTACTTCACTCTAATCTGACTTAAGTAACAACAAAAGGAAATGAACAAAAGTTTATGCGAAATGAAATAAGTGAAATAACTATGCAACTAAGCAATCATAAACTGAAGCATTTAAACACAACTAATATCAACGTCTGCAAATGAGAATTCCAACACTAAGGATTGCATGACAAAGAAAAACAACGTTTTTGGTGGTAGCAAGGTCACCTTGGTCCGAGCTCATGATTCCACTGAGGGGGAGGTGAGATCCAAGGTGCTTGGTAGCCTTTTTCTAGAGATCTTCCCTATGATTAACCTATCAAGTAAATATGAACATGAAAACCTATTTTAATCATAAAAAACGACCTAAGTAACAAAGCAATATTTTAATCTAAATAACATATTTTATTCTAAGAATGCAGAAAAAACACATGAAAGTAAACAAAGGAGGTACTGGGCACTTGAGATGGGCCCAACCCCAAGAGCTACAGCCTCCTAAGAGAGAGTAGAGCTGGTGCAAAGCTGGATTCATCTTTATTGATCAAAAGAGTAGTTACATTTCAAAAACTGTCCACAAGGAAAACTTGAAAATGTGCTGAAATGCAGAGCTAAGCTACTGCCTAAAAAATTGACTAAAAACCAAACTACAAACTAGCTAAATTCTGCCTACAAAGTGACTAACTGAAATGAGGCCCTAAGCCCTATTATTTATACAAATTGAGGACCCCAACAGTCCTCCTAAATTTAGGGACTCAGCTGCCCAAAACTTGTAGTTAACAACAATCCTACTTGACTTCTTGGCTACCCTTGTGATAATCGATTTTGTGGCCCTTGAACTCTAAGATGATGGTGGAGAATTCGATGTAAGGGCCCTTAAATGAAGGGGAAACCTTAAAAATCTGCTCCCTTGTTCTTCCACGAATTTGGCTGCCAAGTGCTCATTAAAACCTTTGATTTTGTCTCAAAATTGACAAAAACACTGCACAAAGCACCCATTAGACTTGTTGGCATAATGACTAACCCGATTCACTCTATTAGCATAAATATAATTAAAAAAATGCAATAAAATAATGAGAATTGTGGATTAAGTCAAATTATGAGGCTAAATGAGCCGATATAATTATCCATTTTTGGGGCTCATCATCACCCCCCTACTGAAAGTGTTGCTCATCCTCTGAGCAACTAATCTATCTCTTCATCTTTGATGGCCCTGGTGGCCTCCCTGTCATGCCAAGATTTTGAAGTGATGTCCTCTTCTCGGTCATGAAACCATGCTTTTCTCTCTGCTTCTTTCCACTGCCTGTGCTCCTTTTATTGTAGCAGTTTTGTTAGTGCCTCAACTTCAGCCTGCAGCTTGTCCTCTCTTTGCTGCTCATCAGATGTTTCCTTGTCTTTCCTTCTTCCTGTGATTGTTTGGCCACCTTTTCCTCCAATTTCTTGGTCTCTCTTAGCTTAGCCTGAGTTTTCTGTAGAACAGTCTCATCCTCCTGTAGAGAGGCTGTTGTGTCTAACATTTTCATTCTTTCTCTCCAGGTGGATGTCTTTGGGCTTCCCCATTCATAGGTGATGGATGCCTTTGAGGGATACTTTTCCTTTTGTTTAGCTGGGGGTGTTTACAATTGTAATTGGCTATTCTGACTATGGTTGGGGTCTACCAGTTTTTATCCGCATGCTCCTTCTTGCCTTAAAATACATGGAAGGCTCCCTCTTTTGCTACCCTTTTTGCTTTGGAGATGTGCTAAGGGTAGCCAACATAGTTGTTGCCTCCCTGGCTAAAATATTAGGCGATTTCTCCCTTTTGTTCCTCTATTTCCATACTTCCTGTAAAAAGTCCTCTGTCGACTATTTTGTCTTCCTGTAGAAATTGCTTTCTAGCTTCCTATAGAAACTATCTTCTGGCTTCCTGTAGAACCTGTCTTCACTGTTTCGGTCTGCTTGGATGGGGGTGCCTTGCCTTTTAATTGTGGTGTGGTTTCCTTGGTTGTGCCCTCACTTGTTTGGACTTTTTCATTCCTCTCTACCCTGATCTGTAATCATTTCTCCCTTGGTGTTTGCGCCTTTGTTCCACCCACAGTTTTGGGCTCAGCAACTTGGCCTTTCCCTCATTTCCCTTGTTCTTTCTGTGGTGGTTTGTCCTGTGTTTCCTTACACCGGGCTTTCTCTTTTGCCTCGATGTGCTCCCTTTCTTCACTGCTGGATGAAGTAAGTTCCTCGGCCAAAATTCGAATATCATCATCCTTGGACATGTTGCGGAAAATATCCCAGGAAAGAGGGACAGTGTAGGCATGGAGCGCATGTTCCACTAGAAGCTTGATAATACCATGATGGGCTAGCTGATCTGGTGTCCCTTCCTTCAATTTTGTGCCACACTCAATTAATTATTGTAGGAGGAAATAGGGGATGCTTAAATTCTGTTTTGGGGGCAAATCCATCCCATGTTTTAGTTCACTTAGCAACCGGAAGTGATAACCGTAGACAATACTGAACCGCCCCTCATATGTAATGTATTTCATGATCTGAGGATTGACCTCGCTCCAAAAAGGATGTAGGCTGGCTCTCCGGACCCTGTTCTTGTCTTTTGCAAACTGTTCCTCTGGTAGGAAGAAATGTTTTTTACTTTTTGGCCTAATTCCCTCTCTTCTTTGCTCCAGGGTATCCCTAATGGCAGACCAGTGACCTAACTAATGAGTTCAGGGGTAAGCTTGAGGGTTAACCCTCTAAAATTCATTGTGGCCTGTGTCTTTGATTTAGGTCACAGGGACATTTAAGAATTCCTCCATTATCTCATTATCTTGACCCTGGATTTTGTCAAAAAAGGTCATCCAATTGGCATGGTGAGAGTACTCTGTTCAATGCTTTGGTCAGAAAAGGAAATGTTGTTTATGGTTTCCTCCTTTGAATTTCACGAAAGGAAATTTCAAATTTTTAAATTTTACCAATCCCCTGGTTCTAAGGCCTTTGTTGCCCAAATACTCGACCGTTGATGTATATACAAGGAAGAATTAGGTTTCTAGGGCACAGAGCTTAATTCTCATCCCCAACACACATACAACCATATGAATTCGAATTCTTCATGCACAGGTTAGCCCTCACAGTCCTTCAATTTTATTACAGGGGAACGTTTTAATGGAAACCTTGGAGGATGACACAAAACCAACTGAGAATTCCATGTTACACATAGGCAATTGATATTTTTAACTCACAGGCAGACTTGTCGCTATTCAAAACAGTTTAATTCACCACCTTTCAAATGTATTATGCATGGGAGAGTGTGTCTCGAGCCTACCTCTCTCAGAACTCCAAAATTGATGAAGAAAAGCTCAGGCTTCTCTCCTTCAGAAGGATATACCGTACTTCTTGTAGAAGACCCTCCCATTTCCTATAGAAAGCCACTGCGCCTCTAAGCGAGCCCGATAAGTGGGAGATTTTAAAAAACGCCAGAAATATAAAGAAATCAGGCAAGAATCTTGCCAAGGACCACTGGTTAACTGATCTGGAAGTGGTGAACGCGTGCTTCAGTTGTGATCGCAGTTGAACAAAGAGTGGTGAGATTTTCAACCGAGCATCATTTAATTTCGGTGTGATTTGTGGTGAGGGAGTGAGGTGGCCAGGTGTACGTGGCCACATGCAAAATGCAGTGGCATGATGAGCTGTATGTTCTCTTCCTGGAATCCCTTACCATTAGTTGCACTGGAGTTCAAAATCTCTACCACTATCTGGTCTTTTTCTTCTTCTTTTTTTAATTTCCTATGAATGACTACACACGTGCGCTAGTCATCCCTAGATGAGTGCAATCGTACTGGCTAGCTTTCTGGCTGAATTCCACCATTTCATTCGTTCATGTAGTTCTTAAATTAGATTCATACAACCGAGGAACGAATTTAGTCATGTACATGGAAGTCGAGTGTGGTTGCTATGAGGTGTTGTGGCCTTTCATTTGTTACATGCATTTGCTTCTGTGGTTGTATGATGGCTTGGTTGCTAATTCATGGATGTTTTCCTTGTGCAGGTGTCCTCTGGTCGGATCTATGTTGTAGGAATTTGTTTCCATGTTCAGATTTGCACCCTCAAGCTGCTGATGTTGAATTTCCACAGGACAGAAACTTGTTTTAGCCATTGCTCCTGAACGATAGATTGGACCGATCTAAAACATTCTGAGCATGTCCCTGTCATCATTATGCACCTCCCATAGCAAATTTGCGATCAATGGATGCACAGATTTCAAGAAAAATGGAAAATGGTTAAAGATTATAGAGATCAATTTCTCGGAAACCATGCATCAGAATCGGTCGAAAATGCTTGGGTAGGTTACTACCACTCATATGTATCTCCCCATGAAACAAGTTTTGAAATGGATGCATGGATATGGAGAAAATGCAAAAATGGCTGAAGGTGATGGAGGTTGCTTTCTTGGAAACCGTGCACCAGAATTGGCTGAAACTACTTGGGCATGTTTCCATCATCCTTGTAAAACTCCCGATAAAACGGTTTTGTAAACGGATCCACGGTTTTCAAGTTATGGAAAAAACAAATTTCAGCACTAGGTATTTTTGCTTCAAGGCATTCTGTAGTTTTTTTTTTGCATGGTAAGAAAAATGAGCTTGGGCTATGATGCAGGCATGGAAATGATCGAGGAGGAGTTTGAAGAAGGTAGGAGGACTGATGAACCCTTTTGGAAGCTATCATGTTTGCCAAACTGCCCTTTTTTGAAATCCATTTCCAGCCTTCTGTAATTTCTACAGGAACTTGCTGTAGAAGCACAATTTTTATGAAAGAAGTACAATGAGGTGGAAAAAATGATGGAGAAGGGTGAGGGATGGAAGCATGGATGCTTTCAGGCCTAACCAATAGATTCCAACCATCAGATTCCCTTGTAAAATTGAATTTGGTTCGTCCGAAGGTTCTACAGGATGTTTCCTGTAGAAATTCATAACTTCCTGTAGAAAGCCCAAAACTTCCTGTAGAAAGCCCAATCTTGACGTGAATGTGAACAAATCCTAGGAGAGGTGAGTGGCCATGGAGGGAGTGTCTGAAGATATGTTCTGGAGCCTGGTACGGACTCATGTCCTCGTTTTGCGCACCCCTCTTTTCCTGTAATGTATTCACTGCAACCTGCAATTATTTTACAGAGATTAGGCCTGATTTCTCTTTTTTTCCTTTTTTTTTTCTTTTTTCTCTTTTTTTTTTTAAACAACTATGGCGCCTCATGGAGGTTTTCACCTTAATTCCTCGCCTTGGGTGCCTCCAAGGGAGGTTTTCACCCAGGGATCTTATTCTCTTTTTTTTTTTTTCTTTTCTTATTTTTTCCAACCCATTGACCACCTCATGGAGGTTTAAAATCAATGAGCCAATGTAAGGCACCTCCGAGGAGGTCTTTAGCTTAGATTTTTCCTCTTATTTGCATTTTTTCATTTTTTTTTCTTTTTCCGTTTTTTTTTCTACCCTACCCTACTTGAAAAAAAAAATCATTCTCAAGTATAACAATACTTCCAATGGAGCCATGTGCACATCGATATTAGAGACAAAATGATGTGGAGGCTCGAAATGCATGTTTTGACATGTATCCAGATTTTAGAGAACAAATGATTTGAATTTGAAGGGATCGAGCATAGCTGAGGAAGAGAGTACTGCTCCAACTTAGTGACCACCTGAAACCATATCTCAATATAGTAAATATAGCTGTAATATCCTTGGTCCTTCTGCTGATCTTGATCATTCTTCATGTCACTTTCTATCATGACCTTCTGATCTTTCTCTTTTTGCTGATTTTTCTCGAGAATACATGGAGGATTTGATGGTAACGATGAGGGGACTCTCTCGATCTCTAATTTTGACGTCTTCTCTTCATCAAGTGCACCCCATGGTTATTTGATATCCTCTTTTGAATCTTCCTTTGCTAGATGTGGCCCTTCAATGCTTTCAATATAGTCTCTTTTTCGCAATACTCTTCCTGAGCTATGGTGAAGACCATTGAGCTCAGGAGGAGTCATTTGGACATGTTGTGCCTCAGCTTTCAATTGGGTTGAGCTATTCGAATGTGCAGGTTTAGCAATGGTGGTATGGGTAGTTGAATTTGGATGTATATTTGAGATGGATGTGGATGGGGTTATGGTTGGGAAGGTGGTGGAGGCAAATGAGTGGGAGGAGATTTGTTGTGGGGCCTCCACCCCTGATGAGGAGCATTCCACTGAGGCTGTGGCTGAGCATAAGAGTGAAGTGATTGAGCAGCTAGTTGGGCATAACATGGATCTGTGAAGGAACAAGGAGGAGGTGTGAATCAAGAAGGATGAGCAGGGGGATCCCAAGAAGGCACGGAAGTGGCTTGATAGGGGCTGTAATAGGTCTCGGATGTCCCTTGCAGTTCCTGCTGGTAAGGTATGGGTCACTGTGGCCTCCTTTGGTTCATGAAATAGAGTGATTCAGTGGTTCCTTTGGTTCTCTGATATGCAACTTTAAGTCCAAGGAAGGAAGGGCACTGATTCATAGGATGGTATTATTCACAGACAAAACACACTTCTATGGAGTGTAATGGACATTCATGCCTAGGATGCTTTCTAGTGCACCTGGGACAAAATATGGCCAAAGCCCTCTTGGCTTCCTCTTGCTTCCTTTTGATATATAAGGTATCCAATTGCATGGCAAGAAAATGCCTCATTTCACTCTTGAAATATTCCATTAGATTCTCACATTCACCTCTAAGGATTGAGTTGGAAGAAAAAGTACTCCTCCCAACATTTCTACTTGTAGCGACTTTCTACAGTGGAATTTTTTTTCTTCTTCTCCCCTAGAGGTTCTTTAAATATTCCTTGATGTCCACCAAGGGGTTCTTCTTAATCAAAGCCATCGAAGAAGAGAGAAGGTTAGCTATGTGAAGCAATGGGGGATGTTGTGCAAGTATTTTTATTACTTGTCTCTACTGCTACCAGGCATGAAAGGAATTGTTTTGGTTGATTTTTGTATTTTTCTTCTTGTACCTGCAAAATTAAAATAGATTGAACTGCAAATAACTATCTTGCTGAAATGAAAGAAGGAAAGGACTGATCTATTTTGCTGAAATGAAATTGCAGGAATGGAATGCTAGGCTACATTTGCGGAATTGAAATGCTAATCTACGCTTGCAGAATTGAAATTGCGGAATTGAAATGCTAATCTACGCTTGAAGAAATGAAATTGTGGAATTGAAATTCTAATCTATGAAAGTAGGAAATGTCTAATCTACTTTTGCAAAAATGAAATTGCAGAATGGAAATGACACAATCTACTCTACGCTTGCTGAAATAAACTACTTAGCAGAAGGTTGTAGTAGAAAATAAAAGAAAAGCAACAATCACCAATACTCTAACACTTCCCGGCAATGGCGCCAAAAAGAGTGGTGGGCCCTAGTATTGCAGCAATAATGCTACAACTCTTTGGACTCCATTCTTTAATTTTATCAACCCGGTAGTTCGTAACAAACTTAGAAGCGACGGTGCTGTATGCAAAAGTACTAGCTCTTGCCGCAGCTGTCACTTGGTCAACTAGCACAAGTCCATTAGGGGCTTAAGCCAAATTCTATGAGCTCTAAGAAGAAGATTTTTAATAGATGGATGAAAGCTAACTCAAAGGAAGCTAATCTACTTGTAGAAAGAAACTGAAAAGCTGAAAGCATATGCAAACCCTAGCAAACCCTAATTTTACCAGCTAGCCCTACTGATGCGAAAAAGACGATGCAAGCTACTAAAAGAGATGCCAGTGACTTCTACCAAGGTAAACTGGATGTTTCTAAGTTATCACTATCTGAAGAAAACATCTTTTTTTATTTCTAAATAACTTGTCGGAATTATCGTGCATGTGTTTAACTATTTTTGACTGTGCATAGGTGGATCAGTGAGAGAAAATGCTTGCAGGAGGTTGGGAAGGTTCAGAGAGGGCCGAAGGGGTCCCTATCACCCTTTCAGAGAGTTTCACAAAGTTTGACGATCAAGAGACCACTTTCGTGATCTTCTACAGGAAGTCTGTAGGTTTTCTACAAGATGTTCTGGAATTTCTACAGGATGTCTGTAATTTTCTACAGGATGTTCAGAAATGGGATTTTGGAGGATGGATGGAGGGAGAAAGATGAAGGAGTGGGTATGGAGGTTAGATAATGGTGTGAGAGGGTCCATGTTTTGGTGGATGGAGCTGAGGAGTGATAAGGACGGTTGGATTTTTTCAAGGACAGATAAGGCAATGCTACACAATAATATGGAAAGTAGGTCAACGTGAGGGAACGTGGAAAAAGTAAGGCAAGGATCTGAAATGGAGGATGAAGCAGGTAGGTTGGACGGAGTATGGGTAGGTGGAGAAGTATGATAGGCGCTCCGCAAGTTATTTTTCAAACTGAACAAACAAACACTTAGAAAACCTATGACCTAGTTACTTCACTCTAATCTGACCTAAGTAACAACAAAAGGAAATGAACAGAAGTTTATTCGAAATGAAATAAGTGAAATAACTATGCAACTAAGCAATCATAAACTGAATCATTTAAGCACAACTAATATTAGCGTCTGCAAATGAGAATTCCAACACTAAGGATTGCATGACAAAGAAAAACAACGTTTTTGGTGGTAGCAAGGTCACCTTGGTCCCAGCTCATGACTCCACTGAGGGGGAGGTGAGATCCAAGGTGCTTGGTAACCTTTTTCTGAAGATCTTCCCTATGATTAACCTATCAAGTAAATCTAAACATGAAAATCTATTTTAATCACAAAAAATGACCTAAGTAACAAAGCAATATTTTAATCTAAATAACAGATTTTATTCTAACAATGCAACAAGGACACATGAAAGTAAACAAATGAGGTACTGGGCACTTGAGATGGGCCCAACCCCAAGAGCTACAGCCTCCTAAGAGAGATTAGAGCTGGTGTAAAGCTGGATTCATCTTTGTTGATCAAAAGAATAGTTACATTTGAAAACCTGTCCACAAGGAAAACTTGAAAATGTGCTGAAATGCAGAGCTAAACTACTGCCTAAAAAATTGACTAAAAACCAAACTACAAACTAGCTAACTTCTGCCTACAAAGTGACTAGCTAAAATAAGGCCCTAAGCCCTCTTATTTAAACAAATTGAGGACCCCAACAATCCTCCTAAACTTTAGGGACTCAGTTGTCCAAAACTTGTAGTTAACAGCAGTCCTACTTGACTTATTTGGCTGTCCTTGTGATAATCAATTTGGCGGCCCTTGAACTCCGAACTGATGGTGGAGAATTCGAGGTAAGGGCCCATAAATGAAGGGGACACCTTCCTAAAAATCCTCTCCCTTGTTCTTCGACGAATTTGGCTGCCAAGTGCTCATCAAAACCTTTGATTTTGTCTCAAAATTGACCAAAACACTGCACAAAGCACCCACTAGACTTTTTGGCATAATGACTAACCCAATTCACTCTATTAGCATAAATATAATAAAAAACATGTAATAACCTAATGAGAAGGGTGGATTAAGTCGAATTAGGAGGCTGAATGAGCCCATATAATTATCCATTTTTGGGGCTCATCAATTTCTTCACCATACCTTGAGGAATTTTCCTTCTACACCCACTTATAAAGGGCTTCCCAAAGAAAACCATCTCAACCGTGAACCGTTGGGAATTTTCTTGAGACCACCTCACTTGGTTCCAAAACTTTCTAGGAATCCAAGGCTCAACCAGCAAAATGAATCCCATGACATAATAACTATCTAGGAAATGGAAAGGCAAGGCTAAGACCACTATCAATCCCATCAAAACCCATTCAAATTAAAACAAAGGAACCAAATACTCAAATGCATAAACCATGCATTCACACATCAACTAGGGAATCACACATGCAACATGTTACCTATAAAAACCTCTTGCTCAAGTTGCTGATCCAACCTTCTCCTTTCTTTCCTTTTCTTTTCCTTGCTTAGTCTTTTCTTTTCCTTCCTTTGCTCTTTCTTTCTTTCTCCTCTTGGTGTTCCTCTCTCTCTTCTTTTCCTTCCTTTGCTCTTTCTTTCTTTCTCCTCTTGGTGTTCCTCTCTCTCTGAAACTAATTCCAAATCTAAACTAATAAAAAACTAGTAACTAATCCTTAGAAGCTCTTTTATGTTTGAAGCCTTTATTATCTTTATTTTCCTTCATTT
>APFE031284111.1:0-21110 GCA_000404065.3 Pinus taeda
CTCTATGGGGAGTGAAGTGAAAGGATTCACCTGAGTCAATCAACCATGCCTCATGATCTACATGTGTACTTGAAGAAGTCAAGTACACATCCTCACCTTCATTTGAGGTGGTTTTCACCTATGTAGAAGGTGCATCATCATATGCCTTTCCTTTGTCAGGAGCTTTAGATTTATATTCCCTTTTGTAGTGCCCTTCCTTTCCGCATTTCCAGCACACCACATTTACAGGTTTTCCTAGAGATTTATATCTCCCTCGAGATTTAGATCTCCCACTCGATGACCCATTTTTGTTTCTGTTCTGGGACTGTCCTCATACAGACAAGGCATCACTATTCTTGTTCTCCATTTTTTCCGTCTCATCTCCTCCTTCAGCAAGGATCAGACTATTTCATCAAACTGCAACGTAGTTGTATTGCTACCTATTGCAATAACTAGACTATCCCACGAATCTGGTAGAGAACACAACAAACTAATACACTTATCTTCGTCTGAAATTTTGATATCAACAGACGATAGCTAACTTACCACAATATTAAATGCATTCAGATGCTTTGTCACCGAGTCTCCTCTTTCATCGTCAGGTTATACAACTTTTTCCGTAGGAACAGTTTATTCACCAGAGACATATATTGGTACAAAGTCCCTAACTTGTCCCACAAAGCATTGATTGTATCTTCCCCTGATACATTCACCAATACTTAATCTGAGACACACAATCGTATTGTGCTCTTCACCTTCTGATCCAACTTCTTCCATTCTTCATGAGACACTCTTGTTGGTTCAGTACTTGGATCTACCACAATCCACTGATCTTAATCCACCAACAGATCCTCCATATTGAGTTTCCACAACTCAAACTTCTTACCATTAAATTTATCGATCTCTATCTTTCCACTACTCGCCATCTTCTTTCACTACTACAATCGATCCCATAGATCTCCCACTGAACACGGTCTACCACAGGCTCGAGCGAAATCCCTTAGCAACAAAGACGTCCCCTTGAAGCCAAAACAACTCTGATACCAAATGTAGGTTTTCACCCCCTATAGAAATTAGCTGCATAAGAATTCTAAAACACAGAAAATAAACAATGCGAGAGCATAACACATAAAACACATATACACAAAGATTTTCCCTTGGATCCCAAAACTGGGACTACCAGCTTGATTTTTCATTATGTTTCTTTCAATGTTACAATACATATTTATACATGTCGAAGCATCCAATACCATGGACTGAAAACCATTGCTTCCAAAACCATGGACCGAAAACCATCACGTCCAAAACCATGTGTGGAAAATCATGCACAAAACCATAGGTAGGTCCGCCCAACCTAATATATGGTGCAAAAACAAAATTTTCCTGGACGCTGCCCCGGACCCCATAGAGGGGGGTTACTCGCACCCCTCAAACCCCCTGTGACTCTCCCTGCTACGCAATCAGAGCAACGAAGGGGGGATCCTCCCCCCTTCTAACCCCCTAGTTAACTACGTGGGCTGGTCGTGGAAATAATATAATACAACCCAACATAGATAACCTTAGATATGTGGGAAACTTACTTGGTTGATTCATCAAAATCAAATCCAATATGATTGCAAAAGGAATCCTCACATATTTTCACTTATTTGTTGAAGTGGATCTGAGTTAAGGATTACACGAGAAAATCCTTCTCAAATGGAAAGTTAGGTTTTGTTCTCAACCAGTGGATTATGAAAATATTACTTTTTGTTGCAGGGCTTGTCAGCATCCCTTCTATCTTTAGAATTCTTGACCCTATTTGAGAGGACGCTATTTGCACCTCGATGGTAAGAACAAGAACTGTGTATGCCAAGATCCTAACAGAACCAAATGTTCCAAGACGACCTTGTCTCAGGAGTAGGAGAAATCACAAAAATAACGCCACATACTACTAAATCTACATCTTCTAACTCAGCTTACCCTCACACTGAGTCATCTCGACCCCTAGTAGAAGAAGCTCCTCTTTCGGTCAATCTGGAAAGAGACTTAGCCATAATTTTGGCAGCATCAATGATTGGGCATACACATACCCATGCAACAAATCACTCAAATAGTGACAATGAAACAACAAATATGCCAAGGCATTCGACAATGGAAACATCTCAAAGAAATAACATTATTGTCTCATCTACATCTATTTTCGATAACCCCTCAAAATAGATAAAACCTGGAAAGGAAAGTTAAAGAAAAAAGACCCATAAATAATCTTAGGATCCAAATTAAGTTAAAAGGAAAATATATAACTATATAATGGATTATGAAAAACATAATGTAATTTAATTTTCATAAATAATACGAAATAATAATAATAATAATAATAATAATTATTATTTTATATATTTATAAAATTAAATTAATTATACAAACAAATTAAATAATATAAATATAATACATCAAATTGATATTTAAAACATTATATATTAATGTGTATGAAGATAAGATGTCTTCCTAAATAAGTTGGGATTTAAATTTAAAATTTTCATTTCATTAAAATGTTTATATTGTTATTTTAAATAAAATTATTATTTTTCATTATTTAATAGAAAATATTATATATTACATGAGAATAAATGAACTAGTATATAAACAAAATCAATCTCCAAGAAAACAGTTTTGAACGGTTGGTTTTTTAAAGGATCTTAGAAGGCTCAAGCTAGGGTGCATAAGAGTTCCCCTTTGCATATTGATTCCCTTTTGAATTAAAATTTTAGATTGTGGCTAGAAAAAAATGTTATTATATTACTTTTGATTCAACGGAGATGCCTTTCAACTTTCAACTATAGCGAAGCCCACCTTACAGCCAGAAACCTTGAACCTACCACATTAAGCCTTCACCACTCACCAAGGGAGGTTTTCAAAAAATAAGGTACATTTCTAAATCTATAATTATATTTTCATGGTCAGTTTTTGAAAAAATAAATTACGTACATTTTTAAATTTATGATTTTATTTTTAATATGATTATAAATTTATAATAGAAATTAATGAAAAATAGAATGTCTAACTATTCTGCTCTCCTGGTTATTATCATAAAATGTTAAACTCTTATACCATTCAACAGTACCTAGTTTGTTCAGGCATGAGCCTATGCTTATGGGCAACCAATGGCCCCTTGACCATCTGTGCTAGTAACAATAACATCAATGTGAAGCACAGCCAGGTTGAGCTGGCGATGGCGTAGAGCGTTGATTGCACACCACAACTGGAAGCATTGCTATAAATTTCATAACAGATCAATTCCTTCTTGTTGATTGAAATATAATATTGATTATAAAACGCCAATTTTTATTGGGTAAGAGATATAATATTAAATATCAAAATCCCGGTTTTTAATGGGAAGAGAGAAACCCTGAGACTACAAGAGCTGTCAATAAAAAATTATCACATTCGTGGGCGGTCAGTAAAAGGCCAACTCTTAGATTTTTGACAGGCTTTCCAGTAATAATAGTGATTCTCATGTTATTATAAGCTGCTATTCCTAGGAGTATAGCGGTTAACGTCATGATTCAAGATTCAATATTTTTTTTAAAAAGACAACCTAAAAGGGGCAGCACAGTTATGCAAATAAGAAGACTACACCATATTAGGGTAGCGATATTAATTAGGTTATTGCGTAACCCTCACGTTTCTTTTTTTTTGTGCCTTATTTTTTTCAGGCTTTCTGTCTGTAAAGTCCCTGAGCCATGTGATTTAATTATTTTCTTTCCTTTACCGCGTTAAGCTATGAACTAGATCCACCTTCCCGGCATCGACCTGCGCGGATCAGTTAGATATACATGAGACGTATATGTACCAAGGAAGGTGCAGACTGAGTTTTATCTAACCAATGGAGGGCATGTCGGTGATCAGTCAGTGTTGTTGGGCCGGCCCACTCAGATGGAAAACACCAAGTATCAACTTCCCCTGGTATTCACCTCTCGGTTATCACAAGAGTGCACCGGCGCGAATATTGAAAACGACCTTTGACCTGTTGGCGGCGGGCTGTTGGAATTGTCGAGTCCCGGCAACTCAATCATGGATCAATTCATCATATTATAATTTTCCCTTTCATTTTGGAGTCGTTCACAGTCCCGTATCGAACATGGGTTCATTATTATAACGACGTCATCTTCAACATTCGTTGACTGCGGAGGATTCCAAAACACATTAATCTCTCCTTTTCTTTTCTTTTTTTCCTACTGTTGCGTAATGTTCGTTATTAATTTGATTTTTTTTTCCGAATGAAAATACAAAGTGTGATTTCTCTTGCGAATATTTTTAGTGGGTCCTTGATTCGATAGTGTCAAGTCAGACTAATCCGTATCCTCACTCTATGTTTTTTTATTGGAGATAGAGAGGCGCCCTCAACATTACGTGTATCACTTTAGTTTTTCCACCGGCACTTTCCAATATCCTCACTCTATGGTTTTTTAATGTTTTTGGTTTTATTGTCAAAGTGACATGTTAATATGATCTAATAACTTAAATTCTCATCCATTCCAAACACGTTTTATCATGTGGATTTTACTTTAAATAAGTTTGTTTTGTTTTGTTTTTTTAATACACTTTTTATTCATCTAGATTATGTCTAAAAGGTCCATGTAGTGTAATTTTTGTCTAAAAATCCTTTTAGCATCTCATTTGCGAGCATCCTCATTAGGATTACTTTACCACCTCACATAAACATCCTTGGTGCTCTTTCATTAGCGACTTTATGCTCTTTCATTGGCGACTTTATGGTGTTTGATTAGTGTCTTTATGTCTTCTATCAATTTATTAGCTTTTATTTATAATTTTTTTGTTTTAGTTTTATTAATATCTTTGTATAATCTTTTAGGATTTTGTTTGGTTGGAAATTTAATTAATTAGGATCATGATATTATCTATTTGATAAAAAATGAATACTTTCATTTAACTATAAATTATTTTTGTGGGCATATGTTTCTTTTTGAATTGTTTTTGGATTTTGTTTGGTTGGAAATATAATTAATTAAGGGTTCGTATTATTTATTTTTTAGAATAGGATAGTTTAAATTAAATATGGATTATGTTTTTGGAAGATATAATAATACAATTATATTAAGGATGTTGAGGTATATTTCTCGATGTTATTTTCTAAAAAAAATTATATCTATATACATATATATAGATATATATAATGTTGTTGTGCTTATTGATGGCTCACAGACATGGGGAGGATTGGTAGGCTATGGATGACTTTGGTTGGCTAAGGTTAAATATGGTCAAGTTATAGGTGATGAAGGTTGCCATGTTCGCCGATATTGACCATGGTGACCACAATTAGCCATTGTTTGGCATGCATGACCATGGTCATTGTGGTTTACCATTGTTGAGCTACTTTGACCAAGGTTGAAATGATTGACTATGATTGAACATGTTGACCATGGTTAACATGTGGTTTTGCCATTATTGGGCTACTTTGACCAAGGTTGAAAATTGTTGACTATGGTTGAACATGTTGACCATGGTGAACATGTATGACCCTGGAAGATCTTTTCTAACCATGGTTAAATATGGATGAACATTGTGAACCATAGTTGTCTGTGGATGAAAATGGTTGATCATGTTGACTATGTTGATAATGGTTAATTATGTCTCCCATCATTTCCCTTATTTGACCATGGAGGCCATAGTTGACAATGGTTTGACCATGTTTGACCTGAGTTGATTTTGTTGCTCATGTTGAGTAGAATTAAGATTGATTTGACCATGTTCATTGTGATTGACCATTGTCATCTATGGTTGACAGTGGTCATGGGGCTTCACCTTATTGACCAACATCTTACCACATTCATTCATAAAGAGGGTTTTAAATTTGTGAAAAATAGAGTCAATATATTATAGCTTTTGTAGTGGGATGTGGGGTAGGGGCATGGCCATAGGCATTAAGGGGTTAAGAAATGAGAATTTTCCTCAAATAAGGGAAACCTATTACAAATATGAGTTATGTTGATGAGAAAGATGCATTGCAAGGATGGTTCAACAAAAAATTTTTGGGATGCTTTTATCAATATTTATTGTGGTTAAAGGTATTCTTTGATATCCCTCAAATACATGCATTATGACACAACTTGACTAAGTTGATACCTTGTAAATAGATTTGACCATGGATGAACATGTTTGACTATTTTGAACATGCTTGACCATGGTCAATCATGGTTAGGCATGGTTTACCATGTTTTTCCATGGTGGACCATGTTTTTTTTTAACACAAAACAATCCAATTTATATTAATTCCACACCTACTCGTGACAGAAAATCAGCTGATTTACATTTCCATTACATCTCTAAGCATCTTAAGTTGCAAATGTTGGCTTTCTAACCAAACCCAGTTATCTAAAAAAATATCAAAACAAGACTACACTCCTATTATTCTACTAGTATATACTCGACAGAACTGCGATACAAAAAGGATACATAAGAAACCTGACATAAGATCAAAAACTAGTCTTTAGGAACACACGACAGTTGAGATCAAGGCCCAATCTTTTTTCTACATGTGGATAATTTTGCTTGCAAACTGAATTTGGATATCCTCGAGCATTCTTTTGAGTGCCACAACTTCATCCTCTAGCTCCCAATTTTCTTTCTCATTGCCATTATCCTCTCCTGGTTCTCAATGGTCGCCTCCCTCTGCAGGTGCAAGACTATCTGTAGTTCAGCTATACCACCATGTAATTATGCATGTGCACCTAAAAAAGATTCATAGGAAGGAGCAGAGAAGGTGGTCGGGGGAAGGTATTTGATCCACTCATGCACACCGCTTCTAGCCACGCTTCCTAACTATGGACAATGACCACCCCAGGAACTAGTTGCCATAGTGATTATTCCATTGAGAACCTCTTCCAACTAGCTACTAGTCACTTGTAGACGCAACAAAATCCTCATTGAATCCTTCGTCGAATGCTTCCCTGAGTAATTTTTCAACCGAGCCAACTTCACAAAATACAAATGTTAATTTTTCATAGGGCTATATTGTTCTTTATAATTAGATATCTTCATTAATAAATTAAGTTCACCCCATAGCATCATAACATTATTCAGATTTACAACATTATTCATCAACATATGCAGCTATGTAGAAAGAACAATAACATTATCATCAATGTAGCGAAACATAAAGAAACAATAAAAGGAAAGCATGCACACATAGAGACACCAGGATTGGTCAGAGACCAGGACGAAACCCACTATGGGGAAAACCCTTGCCAATCTTCTTCTAATAGATTGTCATCAAATGATTCATCAAAATATAGTACAATGATCCATATCTTCACAACAGCTAGAATATCCATGAAATGTATCTAAACATGAAAACTCTGATTTTGATAAATGTAATGTATTGTCACTACTTGTAGTCTGCTACCGTATGATGCTGTCACTGAGCGAAATCTTCGGAATAGTAAAATATCATGTTTGAGTATCGGACACAGGGAGGAGGAGCTGTGCAAGTGACTATGGAAAACCTGAAGTCTCACTGTGAATTGTGTCACAACAGCTATGGCAACTTGGAAGCCCCCATACCATTCTGTGCGGGCGTCAGAGTACCAAACATCTCTAACCTCCCAGATGCTCCCATGAAGACTCTATGCCAACGTCCAAGGGTCCCTGGACGCTCTCATGATATCTGTGTGCTAGCGTCCATGGACTAAAATACTCAGTTCTATGCCAATGTCCAGGAATCAGAAAACCCTAGTTCAGTCTGAGCTTCACCCTGTAGTTTTAGACCCTTGTGCGAGCATCCTTTATGAGACCTGTGTTATTCAAGACAAAATATCAATGTGTACAAATGAGCTTGAGGTCACTTATATTTATAGGCTTCCATGAGGGTCCACTTGACCTGATCCAGAATATATGTATGAATAAAATAATTCATAACTCAACTTCCGCTTGTCCAAATTGGATGATATTAGGTCTATTTTGGTCCTATCAAAAAGAGGAATTAAATGAAATCATAATATCCATCAAATGATTAGTCCAAAGTGGAATTTTACTGTAGTTTCACATTTTAAGACTCCGTCTCAATTAGGGAGAATTCCACCTACCAATATCGGACCATCGATCAACATACGACCCATATAATGTATCTCCTCATCTCGAATAATCAATGTACATATCTTGCTAATTCCTACTTAACTCTTGATTGTTCTTGCTCACATGATAAATATTCTCGAATCTAGAAGAACAAGAATTTGCCATCAAAGGGGAGCTTAAGCTACCACCCTCCATGGTGGCTTCACTCAATGAACCTCTGACATATCACGTGTATTCGTGGCATATTAAACAATACCCTTAATTTGACTACATGTTGGGAAATACACCTAAAAATCACAGTATTTAATCCCCTACCAATATGAACCCAATACACCTTCCCAATTTAAAGACCCCTAATTTCACTAGATATTGTAGGTATCATTTTTTCATTGACATTTTTTATACCCCTTTATATTTTTTCATTAACATTAGGCTCCATCTTTTATACCTGTTAATATAAAAACCCTCTACCCCCTATATATCCCCCATTATATTATGTTGTATTTTCCTCAATAAATATCCCCCAATATGAACCCACGAGGTATGGTATTTCTCCCCCAATAAAGCCCCCAAGCCACCCTCTGTTTATTGGGCTACAACCCAAAATATGTATGAGTGGGCTACTACCTGGAATATTTGTTAGTGGGCTACTACCCAAAATATCATTTGATACGCTACTGCCCGAAAATATTTGCCAACGGGCTGCTACATGGAAATATGTTAACGAGCTACTACCTGGAAATATGTCATCAAGCAACTAACTAGAAATGTCATTAGGCTACTAACCAGAAATATGCCATCGACTACTACCTATAAATGTCATTAGGGAGTGAGATCTAAGACCCACATCAACATCAGAGAGCATGTAATTAGAGATCACACCTCGACCTTTAACCATAATGGGGAGCTACTACTCAATCTGGAACCTCATGGGGGAACTGCTACTATGACCCCATATCGAGCAATATGTGATATAGGGGAGATACTGCTCAACCCGTCATATTGCCTATTTATCTTCCCATCAATGATCCTGAATAGTTAAGTTGTAAAACACCTCCATCGTAATCATATCTTGGGAAAGGCACCTGGTTGACCAAAGGTAATGAACTCATGTCCCCAAGCCTCCTTAACTGTTAGCGAGATAGAGAGGGATAATCCCAGCAAGCCCAACTTGTGGGTATGATTGTCAAATAGGGTATATTATGAAATGACCAAGATAGGGCGAGATACTACTCCAACCCTATGCGTAACGTAGTTTTTCGAGAGTTCCCTCAACCCCAATAGATCCATTTCTCAATTCCATACCCTTGAAGCTGAAATAGGGGAAGCATTAGTTTTTGGCAACATTGGATGTGCTCTAAACATGAAAATTGGTAGAGAGGCTAAGGTACATGAGTTCTAAAGAAGCAAAAAATTGTTTGGTCAAATTCCACCTGGATTGTATTTTATTAAAATAATTAATATTTTTAATGGGGTTCCTAAGTCTAAACTTAGGAAAATTAAAGTATTAATGGGTATTAATCAAAATATGGGTGAGAATGTTCTAGAAAGGGGATCAAGTCAAGTTTTAATCTTAGCCATTGATTAGAGAATTAATCTTGGTCATTGAAGTCTCAACGACAAAGGTATAAGAAGGAGGCATGGGGTTCATTTAAACACACAGGGAGAGAATGAATTGATCTAGAGTTCAAAATTTTTGGGGCTAGGTAGTTGACAATTCAAACTCAGTGATCATTCTTTAGCAGAGGGGCATGGATAGTTTTGGAATACTGAGCAGAGAGGTAGAGAGCCACTAGTGGAGGTAGTGCGATATCTAGAGGGATTAACGTTGGGCCCATCTAGGCCCACTTAGGCCTGATGCTGAACTAGGGAGAGACAACATAGAGGAGAAGTCTCCCTCACGCAGAAATTCATAATTTTCTCAGGGAGTTACCGAACAGCTAAGGAAGTTTGACGTAGAAGCTCTAGGAGACAGAAGAGACAACGCATAACTGATGTAGATATTTTAGGTTGATGCAGGGCCTACACATGGCCAACTTAGAGATAACTAGGGTTAGCCAAATCTGCTGCCAGATTAGATGGAAACTGCTAGGTGAAGGGAGGTAATCACACTCGTTTTTTTTCCATTATATTTTTCTCTATAACTGGATTAGCGGGAGGGAAACTAATATTGTATTTATAACTACTACTTAATAATATAAATTTCTCAGAGTTGTTGGACCAATTTTCTCGCATTGGGTTTTTCCAGGGACTATTTTTTCCAAAAATGACGGTGTCCTATGTATCTTGTTCTTTGCTCAGTTTCTTGTTACATGTAATTAAATTAAATTGGAGTAGGCTACAGAAGTAATTTACTTTAGTATTTTTTAGAAAATAACTTGATAATGTATATTAAAATCAATTAGGAGAACTAAATTCAGTTTTGTTGGAGTAGGGGTTCCTTGAGTATAGGAAATTTCACATGTTATTGGAGAATTGATTTTTAAATAGGGAGAGAAGATCCAACATTAAGCAAAGAGGCCAATAGCTGCATTTGGGAGAAATTCAAATCCCCTTGAAGTGATTGCACAGTCCTTGCTGGGAAATAAAATATTCAAAGGAAATATCTCTCTGAGAGAGTCAATAGACAGGTATGATTTCAAGTTCGTGAGCTTGCAGAGGTAGAGGGATTGACACAAAGCCTCGACATAGTGCTTGAAGGGAGTAGTTTTTACTAGGGCATAAATCTATTGGAATAGAGTGAAGACACATAGAAGGGGAATTTTCTCCTCAAATGAATTTTCTCAACAAAAGTTCAAAATTTTCACTTGTCGAGCAGCAGACCAGTGTTGTGCAGTGACTATGGGAATCGATTCAACAATTTGGGTGAGATGGCATCACATGGGCTTAGAGATCAGGATAGGTTGGAAGTAGCTTCCAACTACGTCATATGGAAGACCAAAATCTTAGTTTTTTTGGAGGAGTACAATCTCAAAGCTTATGTCAAGAGTGTTGTGGATGTTCCTGCAGACAGCAATTAGAAGAAGAAATACAAGGCCAAGAATGAAAAGGTAAAGAGGTTCATACTCGATGGAGTTCAAGATAATGTGGAATCAAACTTGCAAGGAAAGGATACAACTAGAGAAATGTGGGAATATTTGTCTTCATTGTATCAAGGTTCTTTCGAGAAATGAAAGATGTAATTAGAACAACAATTGCAACAGAAATTGATGCAGAAGGGAGAAGGGGTAAGATCATATCTTCAACGTCTTTAGGACATCAGAGACAAGCTTGATGCAGTGGGGTCTACTCCTGAGTCTACAACGATGGTAAGGACGACCCTGAATGGAGTCTTAGAAGAATGGAAAGTCTTCGTCCAAAGTATACTGGGCAAGGAAACACTACCTTCATGGGAGCAGATGTGGGAAGCTCTTCAACAAGAAGAATTGAGGAGGGATCTAGTTAAGGCCAACCTCACTGGTAGCAGTGGGAGTGGCACTGAGACCATGGAGGAGGAGGAGAATACAACTCTGTCATCAAAGAGACAACAAAAATTAGAAGCAGAAGAAGGAGATTTCGAAGGTGAAATGTTTTAGATGTGGTGAGATGGGCCACTTTGCATCCTATTGTCCTTTGAAGAAAAAGGATAAGGATGAGAAACATGATCCTAAGGCTACTTGAGTAAAAATTGATGAGAATGAGTTTTCCATGAGTGCCCAAGCATCTATAGCAAGGAAATGGGGTGAACTACATGTTGGTAGGATCCTTGGGGAACCCACCTCTTGGATGAATTCCTTGCTACAGGAGCCCAAGATTCAAAATTAGCGAGATGGACTTAGTGCCGAACGATGCAGTGGGTTGGTTGGAGAGAAAAACATTGTACATGAGACTAGAGGCTAGTCAACGTAGAGCATGGTTGGCAGTAGTGTAGATGGCACAATGCAAAATTCAATAGTTGTGTAGAAGATTCAAAGGGTCAGCGAATAGTAGCAGTCAAATTCCAAAATTCACATGGTATTATGTTGAACACATTTAGTTAAGAAATTTAAAATTCTTTTTCATTGCTAAGCAGTAGCAGTTGGAAAATGATGCAGTGTAGATGTAATAGTGGTAATGTTAGCAGCAAATGTAGAGGGAGTTGTTGTAGAAATGCGATAATGGTAGTGGCAATGTCGTGGGAAGTAGTAAATTAGCAGAAACAACACAGTTTTGGTGGAAGCAATAGTGCATAAAAGATATGCTTCAGAGACAGAGTAGCATGTAGTTGGACATTTTTGCTAGAGCACGTTCCTTGCCAAGACGGAGTGTTAGGTTTTGGTAGTATCAGATATGCTCTATCCATAGAAATTGGTGGAGAGGCTAAGGCAGATGAGTTATAAATAACCCAAAAATTGTTTAGTGAAATTCCACCTGGGTTTCTAAGTCTAAACTTAGGAAAATTAAAGTATTAATGGGTATTAATCAAAATATGGGTGAGAATGTTCTAGAAAGCAGATCATGTCAAGTTTTAATATTAACCATTGATTGGAGACTTAATCTCGGTTGTTTAAGTCTCAATGAGAAAAGTATAAGAAGGAGGCTTAGGGATCATTTAAACACACACCGAGAGAACGAATTTATCTAGAGCTCAAATTTTCCCGGGCTAGGAATCTGAGAAATTTTAACTGAGTGATCATTTTGCAGCACATGGGCAGGTATAGTTTTGGAATACTAAGCGAAGAGGCGGAGAGCCACTAGTGGAGGCTGTGAAACGCCTATAGGGATTGACGCTAGGCCAATCTGGGCCCACGTAGGCCTGACACTGAACTAGGGAGAGCCAACGGAGAGGAGAAGTTGCCCTCACGCAAAAATTCATAATTTTGCTGGGGAGCTACCAGAAAAATAATGGATGGTTGACATAGAAGCTCTAGGAGGCAGAAGAGACAGTGCAGAGCTATCGCAGAGCCTATGACGCTGACGTAGGGCCTACGCAGGGCCAACACAGAGATAGTCGGGGATAGCTAGTTCTATTGTCGCATTAGCCAGAAATTGTTGGGTGAAGTGAGGTAATCTCACTCGATTTTCTACCATTATATTTTTCTTTGTAACTGAATTTCTAGGAGGGAAACCAACATCGTATTCAAAACTACTTCTCATTAATATAAAACCCTAAGAGCCATTGCACCAGTTTTCCCACACTGGGTTTTTCCGAGGACTATTTTGTCAAAAAATAACAGTGTCTTATGTATCTTATTCTTTGCTCACTTTCTTGTGTCATCTAATCAAATGAAATTGGTGTAGGTTACAGAAGTAATTTACTTCAGTATTTTTCAAAAAATAACTTGATAATGTATATTAAAATCAAGTAGTAGAAGTAAATTCAGTTTTTCTGCAATAGGGGTTCTTTGAGTATAGGAATTTTCACAGGAAGAGTATGGCTCATTATCCTCAACCAATGCTTCTCTAATCATACTCATAGAATTATACTTGTATCAAGTAATCATCACCTACTAGGAACAATTGTGTCCTGTTTATATAGCAAATCAAATCAAATATCATGTTAGAGCATAAATAATCATATAAATCACAAAAGGATACTAAAATCATCCTCCTTCTCAAGGAGGTTCCAACCACAAGCTTAAGCTTGTTTTGTACAACTTCACTCTCTCAATTATGAGAGTATTGTGGTCCCAACTATATATGTTGGATTTTCTGCCAACCAGATCTCACTCTATGTCATCACAATGTATCCATGTCATATCTAGATCATGCTCAGACATCTCTATAAGGATCTTCTTCAACCTGTTCATAGCTAGTTATGCTGGCAACATCGTAGTCAACCTCAGTTGTGTCACGAACCTCTCATCATGGAAGATATCATACTAAGGAAACACACATATTTGATCATCTCATCAATAATGAACATCAGCATATCCATATATTCATATATCATAGGAAGAATATATAAGACTGAGGATAGATCATATCATGCAAACACCTCGAAGGGTTCTTGGAAGAAATGTGTATGAAGCTGCTCAATCATGAACTTATTCAGGTACCATGCACATCATATATATACAGATGGATGTTCTAAAGGAAACATCCATGCTTCAATGAATTGTCAGATGCCATATCAAGTTCAACATCATCTCTAACTTCAAATCGAAGTGTCCAAGGATTTTCATTTCCAATTTTCAATGCTTCTTTAATTGCTTCACAATATAGATTATATTTTCCGAACTTCAAAAATCGATTCATCATGCCATGATACATTATTACGAGTTTCTAAAGGCATCTCCCCCTTATATCATTAGAGGCTCTTTACTTGACAATAGTAGATCTCTAGTATATAAAACCAAAAATCAAAAGAAAAGTCATACCTTGGAACACTTATGAGGTAAAGTCTTGAATCAACACATCATTCAAATCCATGAGATAAATGTCAATGTAGACATATCTAGACCGAGGGAGCTTGCTTCATGATATTCTCACTGCAACCATAACACTTTACCAAACCATTAGTCTTTTATAAATCCTTATTGTGCAATAAAATTAACTCATCAAAGTTTAGAAGCCAGATCAATCGAAAGTCATAAATATCTTAAAGTTAATTCTTTGAATCATATGATAGGCAAGGCTTTCATCAAGTCATGACATAATATATTTTCATATCAATAGGTTGTCATCAACAATTCAATATTAAAAAATTCATTGTCATTGGCATTGGAAGTAACTATGCTCGTATATCATTGTCATCAAGGAAAATCATTAGTCGTCACGTCAAAACATTAGACATCATGTCAATATCCAGGTTTGCTATCGTAGTAAAATCTTTAGTCCCAGACATATCTCAATCATTGAGTCAGATATCTAGGTCATCATTAGATATCATACAACTCTTATATATCAATCAACCAAAATATGTCAAACTCTTGTAGCACAAACTTTAAACATAATTACATATCTATATGTATGTCATGGTCACTTGCAAACATTCAAACTTCCATACTTTCAAAACTTTTGAATATCTGCTACTTATCTGTGGAACTGGCATCTTCCAGGTGAACATCTTGATTTTGATTTTAGATAGCTTAAAAAATATTTAGATGATAATGAACTGTAGTCAAACCCATGGACGCTCCCTCTAGATTAGCATGGGAGAGACTTTAGTTTCTTGGATGTTACATGGGTCTTAGAATTCATGCGTATAGGGACAAATATTCCCAATTTTATGCCTTCTTTCGGAGCATAAACACTAATTTCTATATAGGCTTTAGATTTGGGACCTTGTAGTAGATCAATAATGTCATATGAAAATAAATCATATTTCAATATTATAGAATGCAAATAGTTATAAGAGTAAGAATCTTGAGAATAGATTCTCCCTTTAACTGGGAATCTACTTCATTTGTCTTCTTTCATGTCATCAACCTGTCTTTACTAGAGTCATGCAACAACAGATCTATTAGATCCTAAAATCAAACACATGGATTTCATGGTCATAACATGCTCACATTAGCTACTACATCATGACATCAATCTTTCATCAAAGGTTAGATTCACATTATAGGAACAATGAACAGGTGTGACAACATACTTCAAATATTATGAACACAATATCACTTCTATCAAGTCAATCCATAAGGTTTAGGGCATTCAATTTTACCATATTCCATGACCACATTTAATAAGATATATAGAGTATCAATCTCATAGTTATATTAGCAAGCTAACCATAGGACCAATTCAGGTCATTCCATAAAACTTTACCAAAACAACAATAGTGTCAACATACCTTCATCATACTTATCACAATCATTATCAATATCAATGATATAACCTTCTGTAAGAGATCCATCATGTCTTATGCATGTCAAGTGTCAAGAGTATCATTTACTAGCCTTCTTCACATAATCAGGATCTTTAAGAACAATAGATGTTAGTCAAGCATTAAGTTATGCCACTATATCCAAGATCAACAATAATTAGTCTCATAGAATCAAGAATATCAATATGATCAAAATATTCAATACCAGGTGCACCATTTCATCATCTAAATCTCTTTCATATGCAACCATGAGCCATTTGCGAATGAGACATTATCAACCTACCATAAGGCTTGCCTAGTCATCCAATGTTATAGCTGAAACATAACATTGAAACAATATACCTTTCATACCTCGTACTGTTGAAATACCTGTGCACCTTCTCATAGGTAGCTTTTAGGGCTTGTCATCATTTCATCAAGTGTCTCTTTACCTATTTCCAGATTTAACTTTTTTTTCCTGCATGTCAAATGATCCTCAAGAGGGACCTACTTATCACATATCATCAAGGAGGTTAGATACATTCATATACTCAAATATAAATGCAGGAAGTATAAGCAATGATAAAAAAAAATTCATAATAATCAACTCCATAATTCTAAAGAAGAGTAAAGACACAAAAAAAATCATAAGTCAAGGAGTAATTATCTTCAATGGGAGGTGATCCCCTCCCTCTTGAGCCAAATTTCAAGATTCATCACTATCCATAGTACACATAAGAATGTTTCCTTCAATCAACTTTATCAACAACTAGGTCATATAGGGCTTCATAAAATCTATCCCAAGTGCTTGAGCATCTTCACATAGACCACGCTATAGTTTCATACATCAAATCTCAAGTATTTTCCATAAACCAGGGTGTCTCTCAAACCCTAACCATAAAATCCTTATGCACTAACTACCTAGGGTTTCATTCATACCCTAGGATTCTTTTAGGTCTCCACCATCATCTTCTTTCATTCATCCAAAGTGTCTCCATGGGGGTGATATCCATCGATTTTCTTCAACCCAACCCTAATACCATGTTATTTTTTCATAGGGCTACATTTGTTTTTCTTTGTTAACTACATATATTCATTAATACATTAAGTTCACCCCATAATGCCATAACATCATTTAGACTTATATCATTATTAATGAGCATATGCAGCTATGTAGAAAGAACAATAACATCATCATCAATGCTACATAACATAAAGGAACAAGACAAGAAAAATATGCACACATAAAGACACCAGGATTGATCGGAGACCAGGGAAAAACTCACTATGGGGAAAACATTGCAAATATTCTTCTAATATATTGTCATCAAATGATTCAGCAAAAGAGAGTACGATGATCCATATATTCACAACTAGAATATCCATGAAATGTATCTAAACATCAAAACTTTGATTTTGATAATTGTAATGTATTGTCATTGCCTATAGCCTATTGTTGAACATTGCTCTCACTAAGTGAAATCTTTGGAATACTGAAATCTCATGTTTGAGTCTTAAACATAGGGAGGAGCAGTTGTGCGAGTGAATATGGAAGAACTGGATTCTCTTTGTGAACTATATGACAATGACTATTGCAGCTCAGACACTCCCATACCATTATATCCGGGTCTCCGGGGACCAAACTAGCCTAACCTTCCAGACGCTCCCATGAAGACTCTGTGTTAGCATCCAAGGGTCCCTGGATGCTCTCATGAACTCTCTGTGCCAGATTCTAGGGACTAAAATTCATATTTCTGTGTCAACATCCAAGAATAAAAAAACCCTAGTTTAGTGTGAGCTTCAACCTATAGTTTCATACCCTTGTGTGAGCTTCCTCTGTGAGACCTGTGTGAGCCAAGACAAAATAGAAGAGGAGAAGGTATCTTGATAAATGTGTCCAAATGAGATTGATTTATCTTCTATTTATAGTCTTCCATGAGGGTCCACTTGACGTGTCCATTGGTACATGTGCATTGGGCCGACCTGATCAAGAATATATGTATGAATAAAACAATGCATAACTCAACTTCTGTTGGTCCAAATTGGGTGATATTTAGGTCAATTTTGTTCCTCTCAAAAATAGGAATTGAATGAAATCATAATATCCATCAAAGGAGTATTAAAAGGGGGAATTTGACCGAAGTTTCATATTTTAACAACAAAGACTCCTAGGAATGGTTATAGAAGCTACTTGAGACATTGCTACCATCTAGTAGCAACTCAGGCCCTTTAGAAGAAGCCAACCACTAACAATTCATGGGATAGAGTTAAACACCATTACTGAGATGAAGATCCTTATGTAATCCCCCATTAAATAGATTGAGCCAAACTAAAGTTGTGTACAACTTAGAGGATTGGTCGGCATGCCCCCAGGATCCCATGATGACTCCATTATAGTTCTATGAAATAAAATGACCCTCGCTTCAAAAATCCTTGCCTTAAAGTGGGTGAGCCATATAATTTTAACCAGCAGAATTAAATGTCACTTGCTCGCAAAGGAAATTCACATGAAGAAAGCTTGAGTAGAATGATGGTAAACCAAAATCGAAGGGACGAACATGAGAGATCCCACACTTAATGTCAATTTGACACCAAGTGGATCGACAAGTGATAGAATATAAATTCCCTGCATTAGGAGAGAGGGGATGGGGGGCATCGGATGATGCCAGGTAAAGCAGATGGAAGGGATAGTCCACTAGAGGCAGGGAGGGAGGAGGGGAGGGTCTGAGTGGAGGTAAATATTCAAAGGGCATGGTGGTTGGGACATAATAAGTGGGACATAAGAAAAGAGAGGCACACATATAAACTTATGGGATGGGTAGAAAACCCCCATTTCAATTAACCATTGTATTACCCTCATTCAATTAACATGCCTTATAGGCTTGAGTATCCACCTCTAGATTTTGCCCTCTTAGAATGTGGAAACGTTATGACTTATCAAAGAGAGGGAGAATTCTATGGTTAAGTTGGAGCAATTGATTAAGATTATTGTTCTAAGTTGGATAGTTGTGACGCATGTGCTTTATGACCAAGAATGAGTCTCCCATAATTATCTCTTCTTTAATTCTATTTTGATGAACTAAAAGAAGCCCAAAATATAGATCATAGGCTTTAGCTTGGTTGTTGGATTTCTTTCCCAAGCCCCAGGAATATTTATGAACAGGTATTCCTTTGGGATAAATGAGAATCCCCCCCCCTCCCTTGGCACCCCGGGATTACATTTTGAAGATCCATCAAATTGAAGAATTCAATTACTATATTTTTTCTTCCATTTTGTGAACTTGCCCAACATTAGACGGAGGGTCCAGAGAGGGTGAATGGGATGGTGATTTACAAGGGATGAGGAAGGAGAGGGCCATGCCCAAGGGATGAGCTAGGAAAATCCATCCAGGCCAAGTGAGGGGTCAACTAATGGATGGAGGAATTCAAAACAAGACAAAAGAGCTTTGAAGGTGGTGGTCCTGGCAACAGGATGAGAAGAATGAATAATCACCTTATTTAAAGATAGAAAAATGTTTTAGAAGACCTATTTAGGTAGAGCGATCTAGAGTTCTTTAAACGATATTTTTGCCTAAAGGGAGCCTAGATAAAATTTGGGCCAAGAGTAGAAGAAGGGGATAATGTCGAAAGACCAACTGGTTCTGAGGAGAAGCGAGCGAAGAGTCAAGGACCATATGGATCTGGAATATGGACACAAAAGAAAGACATGGGTAATGCTTTCCTCCAAGTTCTCACAAGGGGGGCATTGTGATGGGCCCATAATCCCCCTATTCCGAAGGTTATCTATTGTGAGATTTTTTTTATGAGAGAGCAGCCAAAATAAGAAGTTTACCTTATGAATAACACGTGTCTTCCAAAATTTGTTCCAAATCGAAGCCTTAGGGGGGATATGCTGATTGAAGAGAAGGAGAGAGTAACCTTCCTTGATCGAGTAGGAGGATCTCTTCCAACAACACCTATCTGTAGAGGATTGAGTAAGGGGGGCACAACCATTCAAATTCACTTTTAGAATATCCAAATTATGAATCAAGAGGCCTAGGGTATCTCCAACGTTTCATCCTATCTAGAGGCCATGTCGGTACCAGCTAGAAATTTTATATAAGTAAACAACTCCTACTCATAATAAGTGCTATTTAAGGGGGTTAATTGAAGGATAAAGTCCCAAAGGAGGTTGTTCCATGATCTAGTATGTCCAAATGTTAATTGTGCTTCCATTTCCCAAATTTTTTGTAATATTGTTAGAATGAGAGATGAGGAAGACTAGAGAAGCTTTTAGATAGAAGAGCCATGAATTGAAGCAATGTTGTTCTCTTTGTTGTTTAGATATTTAACTCTCATAATATATGCCCACCAATGGTTTGGCATCAACTTAAGCATCCAAAAAATATTGTCTCCGATAGTTGTATTGACCATAGTGGGGTCACAAATTCTTATCCCCCATTATTGCTTTGGTGCTCTGATAATCTTCCAATTCACTAGGTGGAATTTTTTATTATCCCGATTCCCTCATTTCCATAAAAATTTCATGATATATATGCCAAGTTGATGTAAAACAAACTTAGTGGCTTGAAGGGTCGAGAATTGATACAAAGGAATGGTTGATTAGATCGATTTCATCAAAATGGTCATGGTTGCATTATTCAACCATATCCTCCCTAATTCACAATTTTGGTTTTGATTTTGTCTAGGACTCTCTGCCAAGCATTGGGAGCTTCTCTCCTTAGGCATATTGGAATTCTAAGGTTACTGAAGTCCTCCCAATCTCAGATGGTCTTGAATCCCATAACTTCTCCAATCTTCTTGGCTTTATGTGATGTGATATTCCAAGTGTAAACATGACTTTTGGTGTTATTTATGGCCCCTCGCGAGGCCCTAAGAAACTTTTCCAAATTATATTTAAAGGGATTATAAATAATCATAGAGGCCCCTCCTAACAAGACGGTATCATCCACAAATTGTCTGCGGTTTATTCTTCTTATACCCCGTTTGTATCTAATGCCTCGAAACCTATGGGTTTATCTTTCGTGTTCCATTGTTATACTCAATCAATCCAATATTAGAATAAAAAGGAATTAGGAGAGGGGATAACCCTACCTCAGTCCCTTGGATACCTTAAAAATACCACCACTCTTTAGTTGACCATAGGGGTAATTGAAGGGGATGAGATGCATAATGCAATCCATTTTATAAAGGTTTTATCAAACCCCATTTTCTTCAGAACCTTTAGGAGAAAGTTGTGCCTTACCCTGTCAATGGAATTATCCATATCAAATTTTATTACCATACCTTGATC
>APFE031284116.1:0-42611 GCA_000404065.3 Pinus taeda
ATCCAAATATAATATTTATTTCTCAAAATTTTGTACAAAAATTTTCATACATGCTCTGCAAATTCTCGCCCCAAAACTCAAAACTTTGAAACCTCCTCTTAGTATATTGTTCTCTCCTTGATCACTTGTGCTCTGATACCATGCAAAATTTTTCTACAGATCAAATAGATCCGATACCATGTAGAATTTTGTAGAAGTTTTTTACAAATCAACTAGCTCTGATACCATGTAGAACTTTTTCTACAAATCAGCTAGCTATAATACCATGTAGAAATTTTCCACCTGTAGGTCACCTGGTAATGCAATGTACTAAAGTAAAACACTTGATATACTTCTACAAAAAATTTAGCGAAATCTTAGTCAACCATAAGCAACATCAATAAGAACACATATAACTGATATGGAGAAATCAAACACACATAACACAAAAGATATATCTAGGGGAAAGCACCAGCCTAAAACCCCATCTCTGTATTATCATACAAGTGGAAATATGTCCAGATTACACAAAGCCTTAGCTCGAAAGCTATCTAGCTCTCAGTAAAATCCCTCTGCTGCTCATAGATAGTGAAAGGCTTCTCAGAAACCTTCTCCTTTGCCCTCCAAGCCTCCTATTTCTATGCACATTTTTTCTTGGCCCTCCAACTGCAACTTGTGCGATTCTCACCTCACAGACAACACTGACCTCTGAAATAACTGTACGAACCTGAAGGAGATAAATCCTCATCATGGATGAGCTTCCTTTATAGGAAAAACATTCATCCAACTGATAATACACTCTCCCTTCTCTGATCTCAACTGGGTCTTTGTCTGAACTGGCATGCATAAGTTATTTAAGCTATAATATTCAGTTATCTGAAAATACCAGTTGTTACATGCATGCAAGCGTTAACAAACTGAATCTCATTAATTTAACAACTTGTTAAATTAATCTAATTGGACTTTGACTCAGTTAACTGAGCCAACTAATTACAACTCATCCTTATCTCTTTAACTGATGGATAAATTCACCAATTAATAGATAAACTGTTGCATGTTCTCACATAGACTTCAAGTTTGTTTTTCCTTAACTAATTAACTCATGGAGATTAATTAATTAATATTTTAAACTATTGTTAAGAAAAAATTCGGTTTACTTCCTATAGATAGACGAGGGACTATTATAAATGGGAAGGGACCTAGAAATGTTATTTTTAGAACTTTCTATTTTTAGCAGTTTCACCTCTCACCCAAGGTGGCCAATGACCTCACAAGCCAAACTGCTATTTTTGGACATGCTATTTTTAGGAGTCCTATTTTTAGCACATTCTAAATTTAACATTTCTTGTTGCACATTTTTCAACAATCAAGGCCTTTACCTTGGCTTATAGAATTGCACAGAGGTTGTCCTGTGTTGGTTCCAACTGCACTACACAGTTCCAGGATCTAGTCTCCTAGCTTGGTCACTGAGACTATGTAATGCACAATCTCTCCCAAGCTTTCCCTAGATTGAACTATGCATTACGAATTTCCAGTCATCAAGCTTCCACACTGACGACTAGGACTACATAGTGTGTTGTTCGTATAGTCATTTAGTCACCCCTATTGGTCAAAACTACAAAATATCTCTCATTAGATGCCCTGATTTATGCTTGATCATGCTGTAAAACTACATTTTTAAAAGCTAATTTTTTCTTGCCATAAGTGTCCTTTATGTCCCACATGTACCACACTTGCCAAACACTTCCCTTCGACACTAATTGTACCATGGCACCAAAGAGAGGTGCTTCGAAAAAGGACACTGGAAGAAATACTGGGGGAGCATTTGAGCAAGTCCAATTATCTTTCCAATATATATAGACACTCATCTGTCCATAGAAAAGGAGTCAACACTAACATGGCTAGAAGTCTAGCTGTAGTAGTAGAAGGCAATAATCCATCACAAGATCATGGAAAGAGGAAGTTGCTAACATAATACGGGGAGAAAAAAGTTGCAGAGTAAAAGTGTACACAATCTTCATGTAGGAGGCTTTGGTAGTAGAAGCAAAAGGAAGCAGAGGATGCCGCAACCGAGTGGAGGAAGAGAAAAGTAGAGTTTGCAGGTAGCAAAATTGAAGTTGAAGGAGATGGAGAAGAAGCTGAGGGAGGAACAAGAGTTGAGAAGAAGAGAAAGAGAAGAAAAGTTGAAAAAGGAGGAAGAATAAAGGTAAGGTGCTATGATAGATCAAACAGTGCCCATAGAGGTTGAGGAGTAAGAAAAACCAGCAATTAAGTTAGACAATGAACAGACGTAGCATTGGGAAATGGCTCACGAAATTGAGTAGTTGATTGAGCAGACAAACATGGATTTAGATCAAGAGCCAAAAATGAAGACATTGATCTCATGTCAAGAGAACTTGAGGCCACCTCTCAGTCTCCACCACCTCCAGTGTTAGAACTAGTCCTAAGCGAACAACGAGATGTTGTACTCCTTAATGATGATACAGTCATGGATGCCTACAATATTCCATTTGATGAGTTTTAGAAGAATATTGTACAGACATGAAGGAAGCACTTTTCCGATTATCATGCATCACCTGCATTCATAAAGGAAAGGATGACAGTGCCAAACACTAGGAAGCATCCAGCCGCTCTTGATGAAACCACCTTAGCCTATGTTGGAGCAAGAAGTTCCAATGCCAAGTACTTGTTGGCCGAAAATGAACAAATGACAAAGTTATTACAGGTAGGCATGCAAGAGGCAGAACAATATTGACAGTAGAGTGGAGTTTTTGCATTGGCAGAGATGAGGAAAGTGATACTAACTATAGGATCAACACTTGAGACCACCATGCGAAAAATATATGGTGAATTTGTCACCGTGCATAAAGAAGTTGTCTTTGTGCATGGCTTACAACACTAGAGGAAGGAGTTTGTTAAAACTCTTAGGAACATACATGCTAACACTACCCATATGCAAGAGTGGATATTGCGGTATAATGGGGTACCACTTCACATTCCAAAGATGATGAAGCCACAAGAAAAGCTTGATAAAGCAGAGGTTCAAATGTTGATCCAAAACTATGAGCAGCTCAGCCCATCCATTAGTAGAATATAGGATTTATATGCATAGTTGTACAAGAGTTTCGATGTCGTGGTGAGAATGCACTAGATCCCCTCAATCGGTTCCCTCACCAAAGTTAAGCAAAAGAGCCAAGTCTGGCTAGAGATCGACAGGTACATGGAGAAGCTAAGGCAAGAGGCCACTAACGATGACTTGGAGTTGAACGTAGAAAACATGCATAGGTATATTCATAGTCCCATCATAGTCAACACCATGCTGAACATGCTTTAGGATGAGTTGGACACAAGTTCCAAGATCATATACTTGGAAGCTATGGAGGAAAGAGTCGGGTATCAAAAAGACACCATCATGAAGTTTGGGGACATCATCACGAGTACCAAGCTTGGCATCAGTACGTCACAAGAAGCATCAAGTGGAGGTTTCCGAGTTGGTCTTTCCCCAAACTTCTGAGTCATAGTGTTTTGCCTTGTTGCACTGTCTCTAGCCTATTTTGTCTCACGTGGGTAAACATTGAAAATGTATATTATTTGCAAATATGTTGTAAGTGAAGTTCCAAGTGTCATTGGTGGAATGTGAATAGTCACTATGTAATGTAATGATTTATTTCTAAAGAATTTGAAGATTCATGAGGGTAGTCAAAGATTCAAATGGGAATGTCAAGAGTCACCCCACCCTTTGTTATAAATAGAACCTCATAACTCATATAAACATCTTTTGGGAGACAAGCTTTTGGCTAGCCTTATGCTTAGAGAAGGCTTGCAAGTATTATGATGCGGCTTGGCTTCTCCACAGTGAGAGCAAGTATACTTCTTTGGAGGAGTGAGTGTTCTTGACTGTAATGTTCCACTATTGGGGTTAGTTGTTGTCAATGGTGTATGTATGGATGGAACGTTCACTTATAATAATATAACTGAGCCAACATGTTTCCTTGCATATGTTGTTATTATAGTTCAACTATTATGTTTACTTTAGTGATGTATGTTGTTTAACTTGCGCATTTTCTTATGAACTATTTTATATGCAATTGTATGAATTTGGTTGAAGGGGTGTTGTTGGATTAACTCGTCACTTTGTTTTGTGGACTATTCCGCATTGCAGCTTGTGATGTCATTCGACTAGTGTATTCCTTTCAGGTTGGGTACTATGATAGTCTTCTAAGGGACACATTTCCTTTTCCATCTGTGTATTTGAATGCCCATGCATCTCCCTTGACTCGCTACATGGTCATAGACTTTCTTTCGACCAAAGTTATCATATATATCTCTCCATGCTACTGCGGTCAATGCACTATATTACGACCCACTACTAGGACTCCTACTCCAAACGGTCTAACATCTAGTTGAGAATTCTTAACGGGGAGATCCCCGTCAATGTTGGCGGGTCCAACACTGTCAACAGGTTACAACAAAGAGTTTTCCTTTCACTGGCCCAAAATGTAGCCAATTTTCTACAAAATAAGTCTCGTACAGTAGTGAAAAAAACATATTTTTACAAAAAAAAATGGAACCCGTAGCTCAAACTCAATCATATTTACAATGTTTATAGATCTAATCCAATAAATGAAACTATCTCAATGACAGTTAAATAAAAATTTTGAGATCAAATTTCAGAACTCAGAAACTCATTTTATTTCTTTCTTCCTTCAATCACATTCCTATAAAACTCCAGATGATGATATAAATAACCATCATGCAAAAAAATTAAAAAAATATGTTTAAAAGCATATCTAATTTGCAAATGAAACCCAAATTCCAAAACCATTGAAAATAAAAATTCAAATTAATTTATCAACGAAATCTAAATTTAAACTCTTGATGGCTCTTTCATTTGTTCCCTCAAGAAAAAGAGCAATCTCAAAATGGATTACCAATAGTAAAAATATCATGAAAAATGAAGTTTCTCCCAAAAAAAAACTTAGAAAATTAGATGGCTTACAAAATCACAACTGAATCTTTTGATAATTTTTGGGGAATTGCCATATTTGTTTACCTACTACTAAGTCTTTCCTCTAAATTACCTTTCCAACGAAACCTCATAAATCTGATTTAGTGGAGTACATCTCGAAATAAGGACTTCTCAAGTTAGATTTTTGAAGGTAATTGAAATTTGTTTACCAACCTTTCTAAGCATACTATTTCTTTTTAATTTTTAATAAACATAGGATATTAAAATATGAACATAAATTTTGTAAAAAATAAATTGAAAAATTAAAAATAAAAAAGGGGCTCACATATGTCTCATGGATTAAATATATGAAAGGTCAAACATTCAATTCATGGCCGGGAGGCTACTTGAGTGGAGAATTGGGACCGAGAAGGTGGGTGGAGGAAGGGCCTTGCATCATTATTTTAAATTAAAACTAAAACCCATAATCATGTACTTACGTTTCATGCCCCATTGACGATTTTGGCCCCATCGTGTTTTCAAATTTTGAAACAACTCGGTGAGTGATGGGGCAGATAAAAAAATATATCTGGCATTAATTGTTAAGAATTATATTGTCCTTGGGGAATATTTATCATAGGGCTCCATTGCTTGGTTATGGTGCATGGGAATCAAGGGCATAGTGGGCAGTCGACTCGTCAACCAGGAAAGCTAGTTCGAAAATCCTTTTACATTATTAATGCCCCAATTTTATATTATGTTACATCGAGCTTTCTAATATATAAACGTGCTCAGTCACGACGGTTCTTATGTTTTGCTTTTTTATTATTATTTTGTTTTTATTAAATATTATTATGTTAAAATATATTTTATACATAATTATAAAATATAATCCAATCAATTACTAAATAATTAAATAAAAATTATATTTACAAATTAATTAAATTATATTTACATATTTAAATTTATTAATAAATTTATACAATTAAGTAAAACAAAGGATGGAATACATATATACATATATTATGTTTAGGTATATATATACATATTTTATGTTTAGGTGACGAAAATGGCTTAATCTTCTAATCATGTGGTAGAATCAAGAAAAATTTATGTTCTTGAGAAGATGGTATGGAAACAAAAGCAATGAATCCATCACACATGAAAACCAAATAAAACGAAAATTACCCAAAATTAAGAAAATCAAAGAATTCTAATGTTGACATTGGAAATATTGATATGGAGGGCCCATTTTGGCGAAACTTTTTTGTATGGATCCGCGGTTCAACCATAGGGTGCCAACATAGGTGTTTGTCATAGTCTAGCGCAACACTTGCATTCTCAATCTTTTGCAAGGGAAGAAGGTCTCACCTAAGGCATGCAGAGACTCTAAATTTAATATTTTGGTTATCGAAAGGAACACGATTCATTCCATTAATTAAATTATACACAAATCTCACAGACATTAATAAATGCTCAAATAATTATTACATGATAACAAAAGAATACAAAACAATGAAATTAACAGAGCATTATAAAATTTTGAAGGGTATATTCAATGCGTCATATTCAAATATATATACTCACAGACACAGATCCCCACAATATGCTTCTTTATGTTAGTACTGCAAGAGTGAAGTCATTACGTCAGATATTTGGGAAATCTATACAAGATATTTTTAGAACTTTTTCAAACTATATGGGCAGAGAAGACAATATTACACTAGAATGCATAAAATAGTAATTTAATTTTCATTTCAGTAATATGATTTCATTGTTTTTCATGTCTCTAAGAATTGTGATCCATCTAAATTTATGTATATATTCCCTTTTGATTTTATCCATGATTGCTTGATTTCGTCCAACTTCGCCATCTTGGTGGAATCTAACTACATGGCCCACTTTCACTTAATTCATTCAAACTCAGCTTCTTTATCCATCTTCCATAGCCTTAGCGAGTTCCAATGTAACTGTTCACTTTTCTTACTTGCCACTTTCTTCTTTCCGTTCTCATTTTCCATCTTGTTTGGCAATTTTCTTTTCTACTTGCACTATTTATCTCTATGGATCTTTTTGTCAAAATTGATCAAAATTTCTCACAAAAATGAAGGACCCAATAAGACCTGACCAAAATCCATGGAATCACTCTTCAGTCAGTCCCTTACATATGTTCTTGGTCCTTCTTATGGTTATACAATTACTGCTAATGTTCCTTGTCCCTCCACAAATTATTTTCCTTCAAACGATGGACCCAACAATGGAATGGTCTACAAAATTTGAGTCTTAAAAATACCTTAGTTCTATAGTGCATCTTTCATGTAGTGAGCAAAAGATTGGTGTTGTTAATGAATTGGGTTATAGTCTTCATAGCTAGTTTCTCAGTGTGTGAAGCAAGAAAATTTGTCCACTAAGTATCTACATCAAGATTAAGCTTACATAGCTGCATTTATTTCGCTTTAGTAGCAAGATAAAGGCCTCAAAGAGTAGTCTTGGCCTTGTCTAATTCCTCCCATAATCCATCAATTTTCTACTTGATTTCTTCACCTTGATTAAAGAATTTGTTTTGTTGTACCAAGTCTATGGTTGTAAGAGCTTGCTACATCAAGTGTTTTCTCTATTTTCACAAATAATATACAGGATGATTATGATTAGAAAGCAATCCTATCCAATCTTATACTTGATGGAAAATATCCTCTGAACCCCATATGCACTACTGAAGTGTACCTTGGAAGTTAGATCCGTGTACAATCGTTTCATTGATCCACTGTTGGAACTGCTATATAGGGATGAAAACAAAATGTCACATTGTTGGCCCTCATTTTTGGTCATTTTTGCCTATCCTAAACCCATCCCTTTACCACCATATTCCATCATATTTCACTTACATATGCTTCATTTTATTCTTATTTCTCATATTCAGGTAACTAAATTAAGTTTTTCAATTTTTTATAGATTTTTGTAAAAATTTGGTTTTAAGATTAAATTTGGACTACCCTAAAAATTCTCGTAATAGCTTCGTTAAAGTCATATGTGAAGCACACCTAGGGGAGAGCTGAGTGCGTATTTGGAGTGCTTCAGAAGCACGTATGGATGAACACCTAACTGTTCGGTCAAATTGAGCAAACACTGACCAGATCAACGTTGGTTAAACTTGACTTGTCATTCAAAAATCCATATTAAAAAGGGGTATACTATTATTTTTTGGGATTTTGCCTAATTTTGTGAACTAGAATTAATGAGTTTGACCCGGATGGATGGCTTAGGATAGATAAATATTGTAAGAGCTATTGTAGCTAAGTTGGTTGATAATTTTCTTATTTAAACTGAATTTATGAACCATTCATATGTTTAATTTGTATTCAGACTATTGGAGACCTTTTGATAATTTGAAGAATACCTTCTTTTATTCTCACTTGATGTTCATGTTGTGGATATTTTCATAAGTTAGGTGTACAAAGCAATGTTGGAGGGCCCCCATACCAAGCTAAGTACACATTGATTACATTAGTATAATTTTAATTTTAGTATTTCTTGTTTCAGATTTATGCTTTAGTTATTTAAATCTTTGATGCTTCTTATGTGATTTTGGGATGATGATAGTTTAAAATCAGATTTTCATATGAAAGGAAAAATAATAATTTAAGTTAATTTCTCTTTCTAACAAGTTATGAATCATAGCTAAAATCATCCTTTTTGCATTTGTTGTATTATTTCTTGAATTCCAGTTTTATTTGATGCAATGGTAATGTTATTGGAGTAGATCTATGAGGAAGGACAACCATGATATCCTAAGTTAGGAGACTCTTCTCTTTCTTTCTACACATTACAGACCACTTCTCTTTAGTTTCTCTTCTTGGGGACAATACTATGAGAAAGGGCAACCAGGACCTCCTAAGTTAAGAGCCACTTATCCTGCTTGCTGTGTAGTATACCTAGTGGGGATAGTATGGGGTACAGAGGGACGTACCCAAGGAATAATGTAATAATGTGTTGGGCCATAGAAATAAATAAAGTGGTTAACCTGTATCATGTAAGGGACCACAAGTAGTTAGAAATAATGTAATAATCCCAGTGTATTAGATAGATGGGATTGAGGGAACCATGGTAATAACCTATGGTATTGTATGTATGAGGACTATATAGAGGCTAGAGAGTCCCCATTAAGAGATGTCAAAGAATATTATATGAACAAACATATGGCTTGTGGAGTGTTCTCCTTTCTTAAGGAGTGAATGTATCGTGTTGCCCTACCTTAAGGGTTTGATCAATAAAGAAGCATTTCCATCTATTTCTATCTTATTATTTATGGGTATATTTGTATTTTCATATATTTTCAAATTATATCTATAACAAATGGTATCAGATCGGATCTATAACAAGTGATATATTTCTGTAAAAATAGTTGATTTTAAATCAACGAGATCTCCCTCATATAGACTCCGATTTAACTATATTTTTTTTAAATTAGGTATTTTTTTGCAAAGAACCTAGGTCTGCAATTAGATTATGCAAATGTTGCCCTAGAATGTATAGATCTGATCTACAAACTTGCTGCCCCAAAAAGTGTTTGCAACACAGCTAATTTTCAAATCAATGACATCTCCCTCATCCGGACTCCGATTTGGCCGATTTCTTTTTTGAAATTGGGTATTTTTCTACAAAGAACCTAGATATGCAATTATATTCTACAAATGTCACCCTAGAACATACAGATCTGATTTGAAAACTCGCCGCCCCAAAAAACATCTGCAACACAGCTGATTTTTAAATCAGTGATATCTCCCTCATTTGGACTTCGATTTGGCCAATTTTTTTTCCAAATTGGGTATTTTTCACACAAAACTGAGATCTGCAATTAGATTCTACCAATTTTGAACCAGAATGTACAGATATGATCTGCAAAGTTGTTGCCCCAAAGAGTTCTTGCAAAAATAATAAAAAAAATTATGGTTTGCCCAAGAAAGTTCTCTAATACCACTTGTTATAGATCTGATCTAAAAATACATGAAAATACAAATATACCCAATAACTGTAAATAATCACCAAAAATCACCAAAAATAGCAATATTTGAATATAGATAGAAATGCTTCTTTAATGATCAAACCCTTGAGGTAGGGCAAAACCATATAATCACTCCTTAAGTAAGGAGAACACTCAACAAGCCATATGCTTGTTCATACAATATTCCTTGACATCTCTTAATGGGGAGTCTCTAGCCTCTACATAGGCCTCATACATACAATACCATGGGTCATTACCATGATTCCCTAATTACCACCTATCTAATACAATGGGCTTATTACATTATTGGTAACTACTTGTGGTCCATTACATGGTATAGGTTAACCACTTTATTTATTACTACGGCCCATCCCATTATTAGATTATTCCCTTGGGTACCTCCCTCTATACCCCATACTATCCCCCATAGGTATACTACATTGCACCCCCCTTCAACATATTTCATCCCCGAAACATAAGAAGAAAACAAACAATAAGATATACTCAAAAGAGTAGTTCACGGGTACCATGCACGTGCATCTAGCCATCCAAGAGAAAGGTGAACCATCAATCTAGTTGGTGCCTCTCTCGCTTGAGATGAAAGTTGACCTTGGTGGCTCTTCTGTGTTGTTTTATTGTGGGTGGACCATTGCCCATCTCTATCTATCATCCAGGGGTTGTTGTCCTTGTTGTTGATTTGTTGCCGTCGTGTTGGTTTTTTTCTTACGGGGTGATGTGGGTGCTGATATGCTGAAGTTTAAACCAACAATGTATCTTTCTTTAATTCACCACTTAATGGAGCCTGATTGGTATCTGGTACATGTTATGGTGCCTGTTATTATTTCCTATCTTCCAATATTAATTCAACCACTGAGTCCTCATCTGATGTATTAGTACTTGTAACATTTTCTGCTTTAGCCTCCTTGGACACTCCCTATTTTTCTAGTACCTAGTTTGATGTTTGTGTTTGATTTTTAACCATCAAAGGCTCATCATCTGATGCATTAGTGTCATTAGAGCTTTGTGCTTCTGCCTCCATAGTCTCTGCTTGGGTCTTAATCGAAATATCCTGTAATGTTATTTTCTTCTTTTTATACTAGAGCTTCATGAATTTCTTCTGCACATTATTATTGATTGTACCCACAGATTCCATCCAAGGATATGCCAAAACAACATCCATGTTATCCATATCTGAAGTATAAAAATCACAATGCAACACATACTTATCCATAGAAAGCTTCAAATCTTTATAAACTTGAACATCCCCATTATCAATTTGTGTGTTTTCAATGTGTTTTGCTGGAACTTGCATTTTTTTTGCTAAATTAACATTGATAAAATTATGCTTCCAGCTAAGATTTATAGACACAATGATATTCTCCTTCTGAATCAACCCATCAACATGTTATAAGGAGATACCAAGAGAAAATAATCCTTTAAGTTTCTTGGTTTCCTTCTTTCCTGTAAAAATAAAATCTTTGTTAGGTTTTTTGGTTTCCTCATTTCTAGTATGAGACCATTTGTCCAAAAGAAGTTTTTCAAATTCTTCATTTGAAAATTTGAACTTTTGGGTGCCAAGAGAGTACCACCATATGGCAGCCTTGTCTTTCACATTATGCCATAGGAAACTTCTCCAATATTTCTGATGGTTTTTCTTAAGATTTTTTATGAATTCTTCAATAGTAGGACCATTATCTTTCCCTGTAAGAAATTGCTTGCTAGAGGCCATGAAGAGAGTTTTGAAAAAAAATCACTTACATGGCGGAAATTTAAAGTGGCCACAATTTAGTCAATATTGCTCAGAACCCCTATTATGACCTATTTTCAGAAATGGAACAACCATTTTGCATCTTCCCATGTCATAGAAATCCTGACCCAAATAATGAAATTTCATATTCACGCTACAATTGTCCCACCGTCACAAAAATTTCTGAAAAAATAGCTGATTTTAAATCAGCAATATCTCCCTCATCCAGAATCTCATTCGACTGATTTTTTTTTTGAAATTGGATATTTTTTTGGCAAAGAACCTAGATATCCAATTATATTTTTAAAATGGTGGCCCAAAATGTACATATCTGATCTGCAAACTCCCCACCTCGAAAAATCTCTACAACATAGCTGATTTTTAAATCAGTGATATCTCCGTCATCCGGACTTCAATTCCGCCGATTTTTTTTTGAAAATTGGGTATTTTTTTGCAAACAACCTAGATTTGTAATTATATTCTATTAATTTTGCACCAGAACGTACAGATCTGATCTACAAACTCGTCACCTCAAAAAAGTTCCTGCCAAAAAAAAAATATCTGTTTTTCCCAAGAAAGTGCTTTTATACCACTTGTTATAGATATGATATGAAAATATATGAAAATAAAAGTATACTCAATAACTGTAAATAATTGCCAAAAATAACAATATTTGAATATAGATAGAAAAGCTTCTTTATTGATCAAACCCTTGAGGTAGGGAAACACCATAAAATCACTCCTTAAGGAAGGAGAACACTCCACAAGCCATATGCTTGTTCATAAAATATTCCTTGAAATCTCTTAGGGAGTCTATAGCCTCTATATAGACCTCATACATAAAATACCATGGGTCATTACCATGGTTCCCTCAATACCATCTATCTAATATAATGGGCTTATTACATTATTGCTAACTACTTGTGGTCCCTTACATGATACAAGTTAACCACTTTATTTATTACTATGGCCCATCCCATTATTACAATATTCCCTTGGGTACCTCCCTCTATACCCCATACTGCCCCCTAGGTATGCTACAAAGGTAGTTTTTCATTCTTCTTATTTTCAAGATCTTCTTTTAGAGAGAGGATCTTAGCTTCAAGACTTTCATAGTTACTGGATCTATCTTTAAGTCTCTCGATTGTTGTACTCTTTTCATTTACTTCATTTCTTAATGAAGTCACTTCATCCTGCAGCTTTTGACATTGATCTTCCTTTTCATTGTACTACTTCCTTACATTGTTTCCTTCCTCCAGTTGAGCTTTTAATTTGGTAACTTCTTCTTTGAAGGTACACTCCCTTTTGTTAAATAGATCTTGTTGATATCTGATTTTATCTATGAGTCTTTTAACTTCTGAATCTATGCTTCTTTCACTACCACTTCCAATATATTCAATATTGCATGAACAAAGAAAAGTATCACTAGAAGGCCAAAAATTTGTACCTTATACTTCATTTGCTTGTTCATCTTCAATCTGAGGTGATTCTGAATCTGAATACTTGCTTCCATCTAACGACCCATTATCTCTCCTGCTGTCACTGTTCCTTTGAGATGCCTTCCTCTTCTAAGGCGCTTTCTTCCCTAGCTTCTTTCCCATTATTTGTACGGATCTCCTTCAAGCGATCAAGCTTCTACCAAAAGAACTTGGCTCTGACACCAATTTTCAGAAATAACATTGAGAGGGGGGGTGACTCGGTATTAGTCAAATCAATAACTTTTTCTTTTCATGTTCTGATTTATATACGCTACTTCAATGAAGGTAACTTGCGTGTACATGCAACTGTATTTAAGGCAACCAATGTACATACAACAGAATTATGATTCAATTAATTCATCATATATTGATCTTTAATCAGTGCATCATTACTTCATTAACCTCATAGGTGCATCCTTAGTTTAGATCAAGCAAAGCATCAAAAACCCATAATCTGCATATTTGATCTAACACTTCATAAGATATTCAATACTTGCACCCTCGGTCTAATGATCTTCTTCTCCTTATATAGCTTTAGGCCTTTATCAATATCTTGGAACAAAACCACTTAGGACCAATACCTTGGACCAAATACCTCGGACCAATACTGCGGACCAAATACCTTGAGCAAAACCTTGATTTTCCATCCCATATGCACGTTTCCTTATGTCAAAGTGTGTGTATATGTGTATGTTCCTTTTGTTCTATTAAACTGCATGTATATGTTTCTTAGACAAAGTGAGTCAATGTATACTTCTTAAAAAACTCTCTTTCTTCAATCTTTGAAGTCTGATTTGTAATATTTTGTTCTTAACTAGTTGCACTATGACCTTTCATCTGTGTGAGTTTCCATCAAGGACACCACCTGTATCTAATGCTAACAATATCCCCCTTTGGACTTGATGGCAACAACAGCATGAAGACACTCTCTCCCTTTGCCATCAAGGGCAAAGGACGAACCAAGATATTCTCCCCCTCTGATATACATTATACTGTCCTTGCTCCCCCTAAGTACATGCTGAAATCTCAGATTAAGCTCCCCCTTTGTACATGCTGAGATGCACTAAACCGTCCATGCTCCTCCTGACCACATGGAGAGTCTATAAAAATGTTTTCCAAAAGAATAACATGACTCTATAACTCAACTATGTGAGTATGACCTTCTTATCATCAATGACTCATACATACATTAATCTCCCAAACAAGTGGGGATACACCAAATTTGACTCATCCACCCAACCAAGTGGGGATATACTAAATGTTTATACATAATTGAAAATAAAAATTATTACATCATCCTTCCCATGCATAGTGTGGTTACAAATTACTTCTTTCATGACCTTTACATCAAATGATATACATGACATTTATAACAAGGACCAACAATCTAAACAAGACCATGATAGTCATTAGAAACTGTCATACACCACATATGATCTACACCATCAGCATATGTCAACAACATCAAGATCAACAGGTTGTATATCTCCATCATTAAAAGAGTCACCTGAATCAAAACAACTATGTGGATCAAACAAATGTAAGCATCTTCATGTTCCAAGATCTTCTCACATAATTCCAACAATGCATTATTAAAAGCACATGCTCCCCCTAAACCTATGCCAATTGTTCATTATTAGATCTGATCATTGAAAATATCAGTAAGAATCATCAAGGCATCATCATCAATCAGATATATATCAACCTTTTAACAACTTATGAGGACCAACACATTTCCACATATCATCAACACATCATAACCATCATCAAACAGAGTAGATAATTGACTGAACCATATCAGACCCCTTTTCTTGAGTCTATCCCACTGATTTTTCCTCAAACCAACATATACGAGACTGTGCAGCTTCGAACTCGCATATATACATGACTTTTCTTCATGAAAATTGTGTATGGGATTTAGAAAAATGAATTTCCGCACTTTTAGCTCCCCCTGAGTCTGTTATATCTATAAACTGAGCTATGACACATCTTTTTGATTGTACCTCCTTCTTCTTTCATATCTTCAATTCTGATGATGTTTTCTCCTTTTGGTATGGTGCCCAAAATTTTTCTTACATTCCTTTGCTATATGTCCAAACTTATTACATGAATAACATCTTACATGTTTCATAGTCCTTCTATAGAAGTCAATGGATTTGTGACCAAACATATTGTAAGAAAAACAATATCCCTTAAAATACCTGGAAGCTGATGATCTTTCTGGGTGAAGGTCTTGAACCATTCTACTTCTGCATCTCACTGCAACATGTCCAAAATTATGACATATAGAGCATTCAGCATTATTCAATGGAGGAAATAACCAACTATCACTTCCACAGTTAGGAGCAAAAGATTTTCTTTGAAGACTTTCTTTCCTTGGTTGTTGATGGGGTTGACCTCTCATCTCCTTTTTGAGCATTTCATATTTTGCATTAGAGTTCCTTGCCTCATTTTGTGAGCTAGATTCAGCTTCAATAGATTCATGAAAATCAAGACCAATTTTGATAGTAGGAGATCTTTCACTACTAATAATATTATCCAAAATTTTAGTATTGTCTTGAAATCGTAACAATTTATCCTTTTCTTCTAATTTACCTTTCAGAATATTTACCTCAACCTGATATTGCTCTTCCTTTTCTAGATATTTCTTCTTCAAGATTTCTTCAGCCTTTCTTCCTTCTTCCACTTCTTTCCTTAATTTGAGAATATCATTTTCGTGTTCTTCATCTACTTGAGGTAGTTCTTCATTCTGCTTATTTCCAAGATCTTCTTTTAGAGAGAGGATCTTATCTTCAAGAATTTCACAGTAACTGGATCTATCTTCAAGTCTCTTAAATTGTTGTACTCTTCTCATTTACTTCATTTCTTAATGATGTCACTTCATCCTGTAGCTTTTGACATTGATCTTCCTTTTCCTTGTACTACTTCCTTACATTATTTCCTTCCTCCAGCTTAGCTTTTAATCTGGTAACTTCTTATTTGAAGGTACACTGCCTTTTTTTAAATAGATCTTGTTGATCTATGATTTTATCTATGAGTGTTTTAAATTCTACCTCTATGTTTCTTTCACAATCACTTCCAATATCTTCAATATTGCATGAACAAATAAAAGTATCACTAGAAGACCAAAAATTTGTACCTGATAATTCATTTTCTTATTCATCTTTAATTTGAGGTGATTCTGAATCTGAATACTTTCTTTCACCTAATGATCCATTGTCTCTGCTTTTGTCATTGTTCTTTTGAGATGTCTTCCTTTTCTGAGGTGCTTTCTTCTTTAGCTTCTTTCCCATTGTTTCTACAAATGTCCTTCAAGCGATCGAGCTTTTGCCAAAAGAACTTGGCTCTGATACCAATTGTTGGAAATAATACTGAGAAGGGGCGGGGGTGAATCATTGTTAGTCAAATCAATAAATTTTTCTTTTCATATTCTAATTTATATATGCTACTTCCATGAAGGTAACTCGCATGTACACACAACTGTATTTAAGGCAACTAGCGTATATACAACAAACTTATGATTCAGTTAATTCACCATATGTTGATATTTAATTAGTGAATCAATACTTCATTAACCTCAAAGGTTCATCCTTAGTTTAGATAAAAAAAACATCAGAAACGCATAACCTACATATTTGATCTAAAACTTAATAAGATATTAAATACTTGCACCCTTGGCCTATTTATCTTCTCCTCCTTATATAACTTTAGGCGTTTGTCAATACGTTGGACCAAAACTACTTAGGACCAAATACCTTGGACCAATATCGCGGACGAAATACCTTGGACCAATACCTTGGACCAAATACCTCAGACTAATACCTTGGACCAAAACCTTGATTTTCCATCCCATATGCACTTTTCCTTCTATGAAAGTGTGTGTATACGTGTCTGCTCCTTTTGTTCTTTTAACCTGCGTGTATATGATGCTTGGTAAAAGTGAATCAACATATACTTCTTAAACCACTCTCTTTCTTCAATCTTTGGAGTCCAATCTGTAATCTTTTATTGTTAACTTGTTGCACTGTGATTTGTCATCTGTGTGATTTTTCATCAAGGACAACACCTGTATCATAATGCCAACACAAAGACCAATCTTGAAATGTGTTAGATGAGGATACCAAAGAGATATTCATGTGCTTGAATCTAGTAAACTAAAAATAACTAAACTATTTTGTTGGGTTTATGCACATGAGGACGGTCTTCCCCTAAGGGGGAGGGGTTTGTAACAACCCTAGGTTAAAAATCCATGTAATAAAGTTGATAAAGGAAAAATAAGACAAAGGTGATGAGACATGTATTCCAAGATAAATGTTGATAAAAGCATCCTAGTGGGTGTTCATTCAGTTTATTATGGCTAAGGAAATTAAAAAAGGCAATGAAGAAGGCTTTTGAAAAGGAAATGAGGCATTATTTGGCATTTTATTTATGAAAATAAAAGAAATTAGGAGAAAAATAATGTGAAAGGTCACAAATTTGCATGAGAATGAAATTAAATGAAAAATGAAGGAAAATGAAGAAATTATAGGCCTCATTGATAAAAAGGATTTTGAGGATCAATTCATGGTTTTTGTTAGTACTATCTTCTGTTAGTTCAATTTTGGTGCCTTATCCTTAGTCTCTTTCTCTTATACTCTTGGACACTTACATTTTTCTTGGAGCACTCTAGCATTGGATCAAGAAAATAAAAAGAAGGACAAGGAAGGAAAAGGGAAGAAAATATTTAGTAAGCAAGAGTAGGATCAAGCAGCTACAACAACATTACTTGCAGGTATAAAATTGCATGTATGGTTTCCTTGCTAGCTTTGGCATGCACGTGTGTAATTGGTTCTCTTGTTATCACGGGCATGAGTCTTGTGAGGTGTGAGAGTGTATTTCACCGTTGCCTTGCCATTTCTTGATAACCATGGTGTGATGGGATTCTCTCTTACTTGACTGAGCTCGATTGCTAGATGGTTTTGAAATTGAGTGGGTTGTTCTCAGGAGAAAAAAACACAAGGCCTAGGAATCCCTGGAATGGTGAAGGTGGGATTGTCGTAAAGCTGGATTTTGTGTACCTCGGTGGGCCTAAGAATCCTCAACCAGTGAATGGCGGGATATACAGTAAAGCCTAGAGGTGTTTGCCCTCTATTAGGCCTAGGAATCCTCAACGAGTGAGTGTCGAGATATATGGTAAACCCTAGACGGTGGAGTCTCATTGGGCCTAGGAATCCTCGACCGGTGAATGGTAGGATATAAGGTAAAGCCTAAAGATTGAAGACAAATAAATTCCTCATTGTTTAGGTGGAGAGATCCAGAGGGATACATGCTTGTATAGGCCTAATCATCCTTGGATCAGTATATGGAGGGATGGTAGTAAAGGCTGGTAGTGTATGTTTCTTTTTTGGGCCTAGGAATCCCTTTTTGGGATTGTAGTAAAGTTTGTGTGGATCCTGCTAAATTTTCCATAATATTGAATATGTCATCACCCACCTCATTTTGATAGTTTTATTCCGCTCTAGGAAATACTAGCTTTTATCAAAAATTCATTTGAAATTATGCTTCCATTACGGCTCCATTGGAGAATCTCCTTATGAAGTTTGACAGTGTTGTGTGGTTTGCTGAATGCAATGATGCATTTGATACATTGAAAGAGAAGCTTGTGAGCACATCGATTTTAGTCTATCCTTACTAGAATAACAAATTCCATGTCCATGTTGATGCCTCTGGGATCGCTTTGGGCGCTATCTTGATGCAACCATGTCAAGGAAACTTGGACTACCCTATCTATTTCGCAAGCATAAAACTTTCTAATGTAGAGAAGAACTATACCACCATAGAACAAGAAGGCTTACCAATGGTATATTCTCTCTAGAGGTTCTGACATTACATGTTAGGAGGTCTATTTAAATTTTTCACAAACCACTGAGCATTGAAGTGCTTAGTTAAGAAGCATGTGCTTGAAGGAATAATTTTTGGGTGGTTGATATTGTTTCAAGAGTTCACATTTGAAGTCATTGTCAATCTAGCAAGGCAAACTGTTGGGTTGGACCATCTATTCAGATTGAAGTTAGGATAGTTGAGAGGGTCGATCGACAATGAGTTGTGAGATGCTCATTTCTTCCACACTAAAGTTTTCCATGACTATTTAAAAGAGATTGCTACCTATCTTGCTACAGGTTAGTGGCCATCTAATTAAACTATAGTGTAGAAAAAGCATTTAGTTGTTCGAGCAATAGACTACCAATTGATTGCAGGGAAGTTGTATAATATGGGGCCTGATTAAGTTTTACATTGTTGTATCCTTGATCATGAATGTGAGGGAATATTATGGGAATTTCATGCTGGAATTATTGGGGGAAGTGTTGGAGGTAAAGATACTACTCGAAAGGTATTACAATATGGTATTTGGTGGCCAACTCTTTTCAAGGATGAAAAGGAGTATGCGAAAACTTATGATGTTTTCCAAAGGGTTTTTCTACCCCATGGTGTGATGAAATGCCCCTGAATATGGTACAAGCACTTGTTGCATTTGAAAAATGGGTTATTTTATTTTATTGGCTCTATTCATCCTCCTACTCATCATTCTCATGCGAGCTATATTATTACCGCAACATAATATCTCACCTATTGGGTTGAAGATGCTCCAATTAAAGATTGTATTGCAGATATGACTACTAGATTTATCTTTGAGAACATCATTACTATGTTTATTTTCCATCACAGCCTGACAAGTGACCATAGTTCTCATTTTATTAATGAAAAAACCAGACTCTGTTGAAACATTTCATGATACAACATCATAAGAGCACCCCTTATCATTCACAAGCTAATGGAACTGTTGAAACATTTAACAAAATAATGGAGAGGGAACTCACTAAGTTCTCTTCCCAAAATTGAGATGATTGGGATGAATGGGTTCCTACAACCTTATGGGCCTACAAAAATATTGTCAAGAGATTGAATATGTATACCCCATTTGAACTAGTTTATGATAGGGAACTTGTTGTTCCCAATGACTTTATTGTTCTGAATCTCTTCATTTCTCATGAAACTAGAATGTTGGGGGATGAATTTATTCTTGATCGGGTAAATCGGTTGTTGCAATTGGACAAATCCTAATTCTCGCCCTATTTTTATTAGACTGTTGAAAAGGAGCATCAGAAGGCTTTACATAATCATCATATCAAGAAGAAGTCCTTCTCTATGGGTGACCAAGTATTACTCTATGATATAAATCATCACTGTTAGGAAACCAACTCACAGAAAGAAAGAAAAGATAGATCAAAGCCCTAGAATTCAACCTCTTCGAGGGGGAAACCTCCTTTACATTATATGAATGAACAATTATTAGATTATACAAATGACAAGGTCTCATTTCTATATATAGGAATCTAAGGGGTCATAATATAATTAGAGTCGACATAACAATAATAATGTAAGGGCATAGTACTAACAATAGTGGTCTTCTATGGGGCACAATAATAACAATATGGGGACTACATGGGCACAAAAACATAATAAGGGGGTTGTACTAATAACAATAAGGGGTTACACTAGTAGTATAGGGACCTAACATGCCCCTCTCCTTGAAAAAGTGTTTTCCTCAACACTTGAGTAGTTCTCGATGCTTCTGTATAAATTTCTTGTCCTCTCATATGGAATATTCAGTGGGTAAGTACTTCCACTTGATGAGATACTATAAAGTTGATCGATTTCGTAGCTGCCAGGTTCTTATTTTTGTGACTGTTCCAGGTTCCAATATGATTTTTCCTGCCTCGTAAAGTTTTGGCAATATTGTTTGAACTGTGATCTTCTGCAACTTTTGAACCACTGGCCACACTTCTTTGTACTTCTTCCATTCATCCCTTGCTTCTTTTATCCAATATGGTTGAATAATAGAAATAGCACAAAACAATGCTTCCACATCCTCATCCTTTCTTAAGAGTGCATCTGCAAGAAAATTTTTCTTCCGTTTTCTGTAGATGATTTCAAAGTCATAACCCAACATATTTGTGACCCATTTTTTCTGTTCTTCTAAAGATAATATTTTTTCTAAAAAGTATTTAAGACTATCATGATCCATTTTTACCTTGAAGTGGCTTCCCATTAGGTAAGGTCTCCAATTCTTAAGTGCATGTAGTATTGCCAACAGTTCCTTCTCATGAATAGCTTTCTTGATATGTAGCTGTAAAAATACCTAGTCACCTACATCAAAACTTATTTCATTGTGATGTCAATCTGCCTATTGTTCATTTGATTCTGCACCAAAGTGGCGTTATCCTTTAACAGTTGGAGAACTTATTGTTGATGTTCGATTTGATCTTTTGCTACTTGAATCTTTTTCTTCTTGATGTGTCCTTCTATCTTGAGAGTTTGAGGAGTGGTAATTTCTTACAATGCCCCTACAAGATATGGTCGGATTCATTTCTTGATGCTCGTTGTGATATTTCACTTCTTGAACATTTTTCTTGTTGATATCTCCTTCTATCTTGATAGTTTGAGGAGTGGTAATTCCGGCCAATGCATTACAAGATATGGTTAGATTCCTTTCTTCTTTGTCGATGTAATCTTTCACTTCTTGAACCTTTTTTTCTTGATATGTCCTTCTATCTTGAGAGTTTGAGGAGTGGTAATTCTTCCCAATACTTTACAAGATATCGTCGGATTGATTTCTTCTTTCTCTGGGGTTGGTTCTTGGTGTATATCCTCATCTTTTGATGTTTCTTAATCCTTTTCTTCCTCCTCTTCACAATCAATGTAAAATAATTTCTTCTCATCACACTTATGACCTTTAACGTATTTGCTATCACAATTGTAAGAAATTCCTTTTTCTCTTTTTTATTCCAATTATTCTCATGTAAACCTTGTAGGTTGTTGAAGGCTAGGAGAAAAAATAATTCCATAATTATAGTCGTGAGTGGTGGAATTCCTTGTTTCCATAATTTCACTTTCAATTTTTCTTGCCAACTTGAATTCCTTCTCCAATGAATTAGGTTCCCAAAGACGAACCTCATGTTTAATGTTATCCTTTAAAGTCCCTATGAAGACATCAATCCTTTGCTTCTCTAGAATATCATTTAACCTTATATTCAATGTTTGAAAGTCCTCAATGTGCTCTTCCATTGAACCCTTTTGTTTGAGATTTATCAATTCGCTGAAGAACACGTTACTCTTTGTATCCTCATAATGTGCTATCATTTCTTCCATGAAAATTGACCAAGTAAAAAGTGTTTTACGAGAACAAAGCCCTTTATACCATAAAAATTGATTTGGCTCTAAATATAAAGATTCAGTATGCACCTTTTGTAAAAGTTGAACCTACTGTAGATCAAAATATTGTTGCATCTGTAGTATCCAATTGACCGGATCCTTGCCATCAAACTTCCTAATATCACATTTTCTTGATTTTAGGAGCTCGATCTTAAAATGATTGTAACTATGTAATTTTGGATCTTCCAATTCTGAAAACATGATTTATAGCAGCCCTCCACGTCCTCTTTCCAATGCCACCAGTCTGATCCAAATTGGATTCTCCAAGAAAGAGTTATGCACAATCTCCCAAGATGACCGGATTATATACCTTTTTAGAAGAGTGAACTTGTATGAAGTGCCACGTGTCACTATTTCAAACTTCGGATTTCAAAAATATACACAGAAAGATATAGTCTTTCCTATTTCTATAATTTCTTACAAAATTTCAATCTGATGCTTAGAGAGAAAGTTATGATGATTTTCCCAAGGTCACATGCTTAATATGTAATTCGGGAGTTTGCAAAAACCCTAACTTCCTCAGATCATATATATGAAAATATAGTGAGACAAGATCTGAAATTCGGACATGAGGTTCAAACCGCTTTCTTTTCAAATGGGATTTTGGTTTAGCTTATAAAAAATTGTATTGAACAAGCTATAGCAAAACTTTTATGATGACCTATTTTAGATGAAATTCTGGAGCTTCCAAACACCCTAAACTCCTCAGTTCGTATCTCCAAACATGTAGCGAGACAAGATCACAAATTTGGAAATGAGGTTTAGCAATATTTCTTCTCAAATGGGTTTTTTTGTTAGCATCTAAAACATCACAGAACAAAAGTTATAGTGAAAATGCCACGATGAAACCAACGAAACCCTAGAATCCAAAGCTCTCATACAAAATGTTAGGAAACAAGCTCACAAAAAGATAGAAAAGATAGATCAACGCCTTAAAATTTAGCCTCTTCGAGGGGGAAACCTCCTTTACATTACACGAATGAACAATTATTAGATGATACAAATGAGAAGACATCATTTATATATATAGGACTCTAAGGGGTCATAATATAATCAGAGCCGACATAACAGTAATAATGTAAGGGCACAATAATAACAATATTGGGCTTCTATGGGGCACAATAATAACAATATGGGGACTACTTGGGCACAACAATATAATAACGGGGTTGTATTAATAACAATAAGGGGTTACACTAGTAGCATTGGCTTGATCCTTTTTATGTTTCAGATATTAAAGAATCTGGTGTTGTTTAGATTTCTCAGTTAGATGATACTCTGTTTTCTGGATGGGTGAATGGCACTCAACTAAAACCCTAGTTTTTTGGTTCAATTTCCAATTAAAGAGATCTCTCCTCACAAGAGCAAAAATTAGGAGTTAGGATAGTTGTGTCAATAACATCCTTTTGTCTATTTGGTATTTTGTAGGTTTTATATTCTACGCAAGTGTCTTCCATTATTTAGTTGCAATCCAGCACAACCAATTGTGGTTGGGAAGATTTTTCTGTATCTTGTTTTGTCAGAGTCATTAATTCGTTTCCTATATGTCAGCTTTCATAATCATGCCAAAGTTAGTTACCAAATCTGTATCCCAATTCACGATAAGATTTTATTCTTCTGTTATATCACCACATCCTTCGGTATGTGTCTGAATCACTTGTCATTAATTCAAAAGTTGTGTCACATTTCTCATGCCTAATGGCTATGTCTATGTCGATTTCCCTATATCTTCTTGCTTCTTATCTTCACCCTCATATTTTCCTGTCATGCATTCTCAATTTCTGCTATGGCTCTACTATCTCCCACCGCTAAACCTTCTCTACCTTCTTGTCCTCTTATTCCATTTGTGTACACCATTTTCCCTATGAATATGGTTTCTTGAATTAAACCTACTCTCAGTCTGTACCCTATCGATTCTCGAATCCACTCTAAAGATGACGTGTTAGGAAAGTTATGGGAGGTTACAGAACCAGGTTTCTGCAGCAAGAGGGATATGTGCACTATGGCATCCATGTGTTCACTTATGTCTTATATATACCTACAAATTCGTGTACATGCATAAATTTTCACTCATGATTAACTACACAAATTAGTACTTAATGCATAGACATAATAGAAAATAGTATAACATGTATTCTTTCCCAAAATTCAGCAAAAAACATGCATAATGATATCAATAAAAACAAAGAATGAAAATAGAAAGATACATAATACTTCACCGAAAATTCTGCTTTATTAATAAGGATCTTCAATACAAGCTCTTACCTAACCTGTGTACCCAACTCCAGGTGGTCGGTGAACTTAGCTTCAGACTCTTCAAGGCCTCTGCACACTCAGTTGCGGAACCTTCCCCCAAAAATATAGACTCAACATAGTGAATACGAATAATCTATGCGTAGTTATCTTCTTCTAACATCTATTCAACAAAGTATTAAATATTATTTATATAAAATTTATTACTACAAGAACATAGTCCACAACCCATGGATATGACAAAACAATGGACTAATCCCAAAACTCATTCCAAAATAAGGGAATTTTGACGCACCCCAAAGCCCCTAAAGACTACGTGATGAATATAACTTTGCTAGCTCTGCGCATTCCACTCCTTAAATTGTAGAGTCTTTGACCCAAACCTTGGACCGAGTCGGGTTGCACCCAACAAGCCCCCAACACTCACCTGTGACTCATCCCAAGTCACTCACATATGGTCTTTTTTATTTTTTCTGCAATTACATTGTAGACATCATTATATTATTGGACTGTCTCTGTCATTTTTTCTCTTCTTTGCGCACCTCCTCTGGAAATGCCTCTGTAGTTGGGCCAACAACCTTCTACAGTATTTATTCCTCCCTTTTTTCAACTCTTTGAGCCTTTCGTCCACTACCTAAGATAGTTTGAGAGTGTCATCTTGCCATGGCTAAGTCCTTGCTTGCAAATTTTTCTCATCCCTCTGAAGATCATGTATCTAATTTTGGAGGTTCTTCACTTCATTAATACTGGCGAGTTTCTATAAAATTGTTAGGGTCTTTAGAGCTGCCAATATTTCATCGTACTACTTCTTCTTCACATGCAATTCCTCCTCTATCTTTTGGATGTTTAGATCCTCTTGCAGTGAGGTCCAAAATTACAGCGTGTCATCCAATAAATTCCTGCATTCTGCCACTGTGTGAGAGATTCCTTTCAATTCTGCCTTTAACTCTTTTTTCCTCTCCTCCTATACTTCTAGTGGTGTGGCTAGCTGCAACCCTATTTTCAACTTTGGTATTTGCACTTCATACTCAATTTTTTTCTTCGCGAGTGTGTTCTTTGATTCCTTGAACGCGAGGGAGAGCCTCACAACATTCTCTGATCATGGTACATAAATAGCTTTGCGCTAATTATTAACTACACAAATTGTTACTTAATGAATAGACATAATAGAAAATAGTATAACATGTATTCTTTTTCATAAATTAGTAGAAATCATGCATAATGATATCAATAAAAACAAATAATGAATATAGAAAGATACACAATAATTCACCAAAACTTCTTCTTTATTAACAAGGATCTTCAATGCATGCTCTTCCCTGACCTGTGCACCAAGTTGGAGGTGGTCTACGAACTTATTTGTAGACTATTAAAGGCCTCTGTGCACTTAGCTATAGAGCCTTCCCCCAAAAATACAAACTCAAAATAGGGAATATGAATAATTTATGCTTAGTTATCTTCTTCTATTATCTATTTGAAAAAGTATTAAATGTTATTTATAAATACTTCCTTACTACAAGAAGACAGTCCACAACCCATGGACCTGACAAAAAAATGGACTAATACTCGAAACCCGTTACAAAATAAGGGAATATTGACCCACCCCAAAGCCCCTAAAGACTACACAATGAATAAAACTTCGTTAGCCCTGCGTGCTCTGCTCCTAAAAATGTAGTATTTGACCCATAACTTGGACCAGGTTAGGCTACCCAATAGGCACCCAACACTCACCTGTGACTCATCCCGAGTCACTCAAATGTGGTTCCTTTTATTTTTATGAAATTACGTCGTAGACTGCATTATACTATTGGGTTGTCTCTGTCATTTATTTCTCTTGTTTGCACACCTCCTCTAGAAATGCCTCTGTAGTTGGGCCAACAACCTTATAAAGTATTTATTCCTCCTTTTTTCTACTCTTTGAGCCTTTCATCCACAGCCTAAGATATTTTGAGAGCATCATCTTGCAATGGCTAAGTCCATGCTTGTAAAATTTTCTCCTTCCTCTAAAGACCATCTATATGCTTTTGGACGTTCTTCCCTTCATTAATACTGGTGAGTTTCTATAAGACTAGTAGGGTCTTTAGAGCTACCAAGACTTCATCGTGCTACTTATTCTTCACCTATAATTCCTCCTTGATCTTTTGGATGTTTGGATCCTCCTGTAGTGATGTCCAAAATTGCATCGTGTCATCCAATAAATTCCCACAATCTGCCACTATATCAAATATTCCTTTTAATTGTGCCTTTAAGTCTTTCTGCCTCTGCTCCTATACTTCTAGTGGCGTGGTTGGCTGCAGTGTTATTTGCAGCTCTGAAATCTGGACTTCATTCTCGAATTTTATCTTTGCCAATGTGTTCTTTGATTCCTTGATCACGAGGGAGAGCTTAACAACATTCTTTGTTGGTGCTTCCTCCTCACTAACCTTTGGAAGAATATAGGGAAATTAAAGTTAATGAGATTATTCTAGTCATGATAACTATTTGTGAGGTGTTTTCAACTTTTTATTCTTATTCCAATATCCACTTAATATTATTATAGTGTGTCTTCTTTAGTTCATCAAATAGTTACCAAAACAAAGAGAGAAGAACACAAGATGTTCTCTTTCTACCAAGGCCAAAACCTCTCTCTCTCTTTGAGAGGAAAAACTGCACAAAATTCTTCTTATAGAGATTCCAATTAATGAATACCAATGCTATCGCCCTATTAGGACACTCCAATACCAAGAAACCAATCCTATTTTTTGTCATTGCTGAGATCATCATCATTGTGCACCATTGAGGCCATCACTACTACACCACCAAGATCATTATTTCTTGCATCACGGTGGCCATCACTAAGATTGTTACTGTTGCACCTCCATCAATATCATTGCTTCTCCTTCACATGACACTTGGTTCCCCTTCACTATAATAACAAGATATGTATATATACATATGAGAGTTGTACTGAGATCTTGTAACTGTGTCCTTATCAATATTATGACTGAGATCATGATTATAATTATGCCAACATGTTGACTATGTCAAAATGAATTCGAGACAATGTCTATTAGTGAGGGATCACCGAGATCTTTATCATCACAATTATGCTGAGAAATTGATTATGTTTCTTCCTACACAATGATATTTATTATCACACATATGCCAAGACTACACTACTGTGGAACCCATCTGAAAGCACAAATATTCTTATCCAAAATTAAGCCACTACATTTATCGAAATTTCTGATCCATTGTACTTGTCCGAAATTCCTGAACCACTATACTTGTCTAAAGTTTCAGAGCTTACTGCACTGATACGAAATTACACAGAGTGAGTTTTTCATTGTTTTATGTGGTGACCTAAGTTGGGTATTCATATTGGTAATGTCTCCATAAAAAGATGACATGAGTGTGGGAACCATAATGTCATTTATTTGAGCCGATATGATTGATTTTACATCATTTTGATAGTCGACTTCTTCAAGAGGATTGTTCTTGTCTTGGAGGGCTTATCTAGACACCAGGTTGACTCATATACATTTCATAAATGATCAAGAAGAGATCTTCAACATGTTATTTGAATATTTTAATTTACTATAGAACTTCAATGTGTGCTAGACCTATGCAATGAGTAAGAAACTCATTTCATAATTTACAAAAATAATATTTCTTTTCTTTAACTAGTACAAAGATCAAAATTACATTTATGAAGGCCGAACCTAGTTACACTTTATTCAACACAGCCTTCACATCTAGGACTATGCTCCAAGTATATTTAATGGATATTTCCAATCATTATTGTCAATTAAATGCTTCATTTATTTGCTTATTCACCTGTTCCAAATCCTTCTTTAGTGCATCTTTCTCCTTTTCCACCTGCATTGTCAATGTCGAGGTTCGTTGTTCCTGCTCCTGCAGCTTGGTTGTTAAAATGTGATGGAGTTAGTGCAACACCTGAATGGGAAGTGAGACAATATCTATGTTGACAGTCTTCCATGCTTTGGCTCATTCTTTTTCCTCTGGTGTGTACCAATGAAGTGCCCTAACTGGCACCTTCAAAATTCTATCTTTTAATTGTCTTTCTATTCTTTTCTCTACCTGCATTGGCTAAGTTATTTACTCTAGATGTCTTTACACTTGCGGTAACATATTAAGCTTTACAATGCCCTGTTGTACCTCAGCCAAGGTCGTTTTATATCAATCATCAATTCCATCCCAGGTCTCCACTTTGGTTTTTTGGACCCTCTCTCTAATCTCGTTGATGTCCCCATCAACGAAGACAAGTGCTTCTGCACCCTTGGACTTCTCTTTTTTTATTTTATTTTTTCTATTGCCTTCTGTAGTTGTTGTGTATGTCCTTCTAACTATAAAAGGTGACTCCTCTGATACGCCTGCATCACTAAGAGGTTCCTCATGCTCCTTCTTTTGTTTCTTCTATTTCTATCTCTGCATCATTTTCACTTGTACCTTCATCATGCAGGGTACCCTTCTCTATTACAACTTATCCACTGAGTGGAGTCATCCACTCTTTCGACCATTGTTGTACTACGACGAGAAAATAATCTTTCATTACAAAGTATGACAATGTGTTCCATGTCCTAGTTGGGTTCTTCATTGCCTTCACCTAGGCTTTGTGGAAGTCTTCTTTAAATCTCTAATGTGATAATACTGCTTATATAAACTAGGTGACAACCTTGCATACTGATTCACCACCATGTGTAGATACATTTCCATCACCATGAAGAAAATTCTATATTTTGTTACATGCGTCGACTCCTTAGTAAACCAGAGGGAAGCATACCTCACTACTTCATAAACATCCACATTGACAGATGGAGACAATGAGTCTTCTAATGTTCATATTTCCAGCCAACTTCAACGAACCTTTCCTTGTGGCGTAGTTACTTTTTCTTTGTCATAGTTCCTTTGGAATTCATCATATTCCTGAGTATCACACAATAATATTCCTTCAGCAAAGTCCCTTTTTATAGACTAGATTATAGTCTTGTGCCCACTTTCAACTGCAGGTGGCACTAAGACTTCCTTCCCTTCAATTCTTAGTGTGAAGCTCTAGGTACAGAGTCATCCCTATATGTCTTCAATCTGCTACCATTCACTTATCTCGGAATCAACTGAACATTCAACTTCACGAGTTGAACTGCACAACCATTAGAGATATGCTTTATGATATATGGTCCTAACCAATGTTTTTTAAACTTTCCTGGGGATTTCATAAATTTTATGTCATATAATAATACAAGGTCTCCTTTCCAGAATGTCTTCTTCTTGATATGCTTGTCATCCCAAGCTTTCCCCCCTGCTTTCCATACTTGTTGATGAAACCCTGTTATGAAACTGTCTTCTTCTAGAGCTAGTATCTACAACATTATTTCCTTCATAATATCAGGGTCTGCCATGTTTGTGACAGTTGCAATTCTCAAACTGGGCACAATGTATTCCATAGACATAATTTCCTCTTATCCATATACCAACCTAAATGGTGTTTTCCCAGTCAATTTATTTCATGTTGTTCTATATGGCCACAATGCCATTAGAATTCTTAAATCCCAGTCACGTTTGTTCACATTGCATCTAAAATCCCTCACTAGTTGTATCTCAGCCCATCTTGTCAAATAATCAGTTACAGTGATTATATACCTCGCACTAGTCTTCTTTTTTGGTGGACTGATAGGTCCAATGAAGTCAATAGCCCATTTGTCAAAAGAATAGAGAGTTACTTGTGGTACTAGCGACATCTCGTCTCTTCTAGATGGACTTCTTGCTCTTTGACATACATCAAATGCTTGACAAAATTATTTTTCATCCTTATCTATTGTGGGCCACTATAGCTCAACTTTCAAGATTTTATGCGCAGTGGATTTTCTTGCATAGTGCTCACATGCGACTCCTCCATGAGATTCTGTCAAAATACTTTGTTGTTCATGTTCAGGGATGTATCTGTGCAGTACTTCATCCGATCACAATTTTTACAAATTTCCAGCAATCAATGCTAAATCAGTTGCTCGAACCACTAACAACTTCTTTTACATTGTAATGTACTCTACGAACACCATTCATGTGGCCAGAAACTAAATAATATCAACAAAGTGATCATGTGTGAATTTAATTGTGAAGGTTATCATCGATATTTTTGGGTTCTTCTCCGGTCTTTATTCTTGATATATGATCAGTTCCATCATTCAATTTCCCTAGCTTCACTATAACTTCAAAGAAATACTCGTAAAATAATACCAACCATCGACAAATCTTTCCTACTAAAAAAGGCTTATTCACCATATATTTAAGCGTGGAGTGATCAATGAACATTTTTGAAATTTGCCCCCAACAAGTAGTGCTCGAACTTTTGTAATTCATACACCATAGCTAATCCCTCTATTTCCATCATGCTATATTTCTTTTCCACGTTGGATAGTTTCCTTCTTGCAAATGCTATGGGATGATCAATTTCCCTACTCCTGGTTGTGCTAACACTACACCCAATGATATGCAAGATGCATCAACATGTACATGGAATTCCTTCCAGTTTGGGAAAACTAGAATAGACGCAATTACCATCTTCTCTTTCAGTATATCCAAGCTCTTATGGAACTCTTCATTCCATTAAAAAGTTACATATTTCTTCAGCAATTTCTCCATTGGTACAGTTATCTGTGCATATTTCTTCAGCAATTTCTCCTTTGGTACAGTTATCTGTGCATACCCCTTTATAAAATTTTTGTATTGGCTAGTGTATCCTAGTGTCGGGCATAGCTATCTCACCATTTTTGGTGTTGGCAGGTTCACAATAACTATGGTATTTGTGGGATCCACCATTAATCCCTCGTTACAAACTACGTGTCCCAATAATATACCAAATGGTTCAAAAAAATATGCACTTCTTCCAGTTCAATGAGATATGATATTGCCTACACGTATGCAACATCAACCTTAAGCTTTCAACATGCTTCTTTAACAGACCAAAGGCTATCAAATCATCGAAGTCTACTTCTAGAAAATTGTTTATATACTATTTGAAGGCTGCAATTACAACTCTAAAAAATATAGCAGGCACATTCTTTCATCTAAAAGGCATCACTTTGTACTGATAAGAGCCCCACCCTGTCACAAAAGTTGTTTTATGTCTATCTTTTGGCGCAATTCTGACTTGACGGTATCTTGAAAATCCATATGTGGAAGAATAGGCCTCCTATCCTCCCACATTGTCTAATACTTCATATGGAAATGGTGTAGGGAAGGGGTCATGTAGGCATGCATCATTCAATTTCCTTAGTTCAACAAAAACTCTAATTTCCCCTTTTGCCTTCTTTTCCTGAACGACCATGGGACTCACCCATTTAGACTCTTCAACAAGTTCAATTATCCCAGCCATTAAAATATTGTCTAACTCTTCTTTCACCTTATCCTTATATTTTAGATTTAGTCTATAATGTCTCTACTTGACAGGATTCACATCAAGCTTCAGAGGAATCATCATAACTTCAAAATCTCCTAATATGTCGTTCATATCTAAAAAAATTGTGGGGCACAAATCCTGGTATTCATGTAAGAGATCTGTTATCTTGCTGACTCTGTATTCATAGCAGTAATCTCCTATTGTAGCATACTTCAGTTTAGCCTCTGACCTTATATTCACCTTATTCATCTTTAATGGCTTCGTTATAACAGGAATTTCAATCTCAGGTCCATTTACTTCGTGATGACCTTTTCATTCTTTGATCTCAATATTGCGAGGATATTCATCCTCTTCAGCAGTGAGATTATAACATTCTATTACACTATATATCTACGCATCCCAAGCAAGTTGCGAGATAACTAGAACTTCCTTCGCAAAAATATTCTTCTTAACTCTACTTACAGCTGCATATATATGTGGCTAGTCATCTTCAAATCTAAATGTCATTATAAATCCATCAACCATTTCTACCTAGCTAGCAACACCACGTCAAAGCCCAGTTTCCAAATACCAATTCTGAGGAATTGTGTCCAGGGTATGGATAAATCCATGCACCCATTCTTCTCGTGAAATTTCTCCCCCAAGTGCCATACATAGATGTATGTGGTTTCTAGGATCATTCTGGCCATCATACTTGTCTACGAGATCTGTTTGTACTTGACAAAATCTTACCCACATCAACCTTCTACATTTTTTCCAATTTCCAATATTCTTCTTATGAGTACCCCACCATCCAGCAAAGTAGCCTCATCACTTGATCTAGAGCTAACAATCTTTGAAATTCAGGTACCTATATTTCATAATCTCTAAAGAAAGTTTTTACATCACCAAAATCATCATACAAAGGTTAAACACGTACCTCAATTTTCATATAGTGCACTGCTTTAGTGATCCTTGCACATCACCTTGCAAACACTTCATGCAACCTGTTCTACCAGTTTTCCAACTCCCATTCTAAATCTGAAGTGTAGGAGCTATCTTATTCCCAAGTCATTTTTTCATCTGCAATAGGGTTAATCCATTCTTATTCTCTTTCCATAATCTGATAATTGTTGTCGATTTCATCTGCATTGTACTATTCTCTAACAAGTTCAGTATATCTTGCTCCCTCCAATGGATCTAATGGCACAATAAATCTCATATTATTGATTTCAAATATAATTTTCCTTTTATTCAAGTTAATTATAGCCATGTTATCAAATAACCAATCCAATCCAAGCAACGCAGGGTAGGGATTGTTGTCATCTACAATCTCAATTAGTTTGAATTTAGTGGTAGTGTGCAGTCCATCAATATCTATCGTGATACCTAACAATCTTCCTAGAGGGACAATATTTTGTTGATTTTCCACCTTTAGCTGGATAGTTGGCGATTGCAGCTTCGTCTTACCAATCAATTCCCAATATTTCTTTAGCAAGGCATTGGCATTAGATCTTAGATCCAAGATAACCTGATCCATGTCGTATTCCCCAATCTGCAATGTAAGCCTCATTTCCTTTGTAGTTCGCTTCTTGTGTTTATGTAGATTATTCATTGTGCACATCTCACTCTACGATATATCTTTAGGAGCACAAGAGTCTATCAATTCTGGAAATCACTGTGCGACCTTATGATTTCTCAACAACTTCATGCAAGTATGTAGAAAAGAATTTGAAATATTCAGATCCACATCTTATGTTGCAACTAGTACTATTTCACAGTTATCCTTCTAAGTCAGTTGCGTGGTAGAGGTCGAGGCCCCATCATCCATAAATATTCACCTTGCGTCCATGAATACTTGCTTTTCCTTCAAGATATCAAGTGTAGGAGTTTTTTCAACAACTTTTCTTACCCATGTAGCTTTAGCTTCCTTTTTCCCACTAGAATTATCATTTCCAGTTGGAGTTCTGGTTCTTGTTACAATGTCGATGCATGGTTGACCCTCCCTTAGCTCTGTGGTGTAGATAAATCTCCTCTACGGATACGTAAATATCCTCTACAGACAGAGACAAACCCTCTAGCCCAAGAGAGTGGTTCTATCAACAAACAAGATAAACTAATGTAAATTTCCTTAGATTAGAATTGAATAAGAGAGCATACCTCTTATAACGCTAATCCACTTGATCGTGATCTTGCTTCCTTGCTCGAGTTTCCTTTCATTCTTTCCCTCAAGTACCTGAACCAAAGATGCAAGAAATAATAGAAAACATGATAGCATAAAATTAAATTCAATCTACTTAAATGGTAAAGGAGTTTTAAGCTACCAAATGTAATATTACACCCGATATTGGAAATAAACCTTTAGTTTTATTAAAGTAAACATCAAAGGTAAATACAACCAACACCTTGATGTTCGAGATCTCCTTTGCGATATTCAAGTCCTACTACACACCTTTGTAGCACTCTTTTCGTCCTCTACCTTGACATGAAATGGCTTCCAAGCTGTAACTCTCTCCGCTCATGATTTAGCTACCAAAGACTAGAGTTTTGTCATCTAAGACTAATATTGGTCTATAAAAAGCTAAATATTTCATAATTTTGCAACTAGTTTTTATATTGCAACCAAAAAGGGTAAGAGGAATTGTTTTATATAGGGAGAGGAAGATAAGAATGAGATCCACTCAAGAGGGAAAAAGGTCTTATCTCCTTGGGAAGGTCCACTTTTTAGGGGGAAAGAACCTTATATGGAGTTCTCGACCCTTATCCAACCAAACGAACATCCAATGCATCGCAACTATAAGTTTCTAGATGTGAAACTCCATTTCCTCTTATAAAAACTTTCCAGAAGTAGACCAACATGGGTATTGGGCTAACAGTAGCACTAATCGGCATGGGTCATAGTGTAAACTTCTACCATCGGCATAGGTGAGACACTGGGAAAGAGCATTGATCTTAAAAACTGGGTTTTAAGATCAATCTGTGTTTTATCTGGAAATGTTCTAAAGGGATTAGGGGATATTTTCTTCAAACTTCAAGGGATGTAAGAGCATAGGTTTCATGGTGAAACTATAACACAATAGTCACTACTAGGCTTCTTCGGGATCAGGAACACAGAGTTGTAGAAGAGTAAAAAATTATTGTGTAACAGATGCCCCGTAAAGCATGAAGTCAGAGCTAACAGCGATGGTTAAAATGATTTAAGATGTAGCGAGTAATTGGAATACCAACATTGAAAGACTTGCAACACAAAAATACATGTACATATCTGAAATATGATAGTCATGCCCAATAAACATGAGAGGAATATAACAGTACATGAATCCATGGTATAAGTGCAGTTATCCATCAAGAAAAGGATCATGTGCATGGATCATTAGCATGGATGCAACCATCCCATTGAAAGGATCATATGAAATAGACCCACGACATGGGTGCAATCATCTACATAGAGAGGATCAAAATGAAAAGACCCACGGTGTGGTTGTAGCCATTCGATTGAGAAAGATCAAAATGATACCCACGGCATGTCTGTAGCCATTCGTCTAAATAATCATGTATATAACCATGAATACTATCAACTCCTTGCAACCTAGACTTTTGCGATCTAAGCCCAAGGTCTTTTGCTCCAACACAATCCAATCAAAGTACAAATTCTAACATGTGAATATATGTGGTGAAGTCGAACATGCTAGAAAATCACTTGATTATCGGCCAATGATGTGAACCATTGACAATTGCGAGAGAAACCACCCATAATGTGAGTGGATGTCAATGTAATCTCAATACAATTAACGAAGTGTGAATAAGGAACTAAAGTCGAACACTCGCGAAATCATTCAATTGAAAGCAAATGATGAGAACCCGTCATCGAGTGTGAAGAACTTTCCATTGAGGTATGCAAGCTCTAAGATACTAGAAGCGGGTTTCTAGATCAACTTCGTGGATAATGAGCTGAAGTTAACATGAAGTGATCTCTCGAAGGAAGGTCATAATGAATGCTTTATCATTGACACGAAATGAGAAACACAATGAATGAGAGCAATCTAAGATGGTGACATATGATCAAACAACGTACATGTAGGAAGACTTCTCTTGAACATGTGGATGACATGACTCCAGAGCTTGGCAACATTTGACATCATAGGATCAGAGGTCATGGTGACATGGAAAATATCATATGAGAGGTTTAACATGCATAACCCAAAACCCAGGGAGGAAAGTGATAGTGTGATGATGTTCCAAAAACCAACACGAGTAACAGATGGGTGTCAATTCTCAAGGGCGACATGTTACCTCAAGTGAAGAATACAACTAATGAAATACTTCCAATTTCCCCCCACCATTTCTGGCGATTACTCTAGTTATTTTTATGAAAGCTTGACGGGGATAACATATGCTTGTAATATAAGTCCATCCTTTGGATGGATCCATCCTAGTAAGTTTTAAGAGCCCTAGAAAGGAGTAGCTTAGTCTCATCATAATGGCAAGTCCTATGTTGTTTTAATATTTTAGCAATTTAGACAAAGGTGAAACTCAGAATCTTTTTCATGTTTACAGAGTTTGAAAGACACGGAAAAGAAAACGTTAAGGGGGGCATTTTTGTAAGGTTGTCCCTCGATCCAAAAAAGGTAGAAAAAAATACTCAAGAGAACCTCCTAGTCATGTTTGACTAAGGTTTTCCTTTTTCGTAAATAGTTTATCCTAGCCCAAAAATGGGGTAAAAGTATATTTGGTAATATTTACAATATTTTCATATTTTGAGAGTCAAAAAAGAGCTCAAATATGACTCCCTACCTTTATTTTCTTTAACGAGTCTAAAAGGGAAAACTACTCGGTAATATTTTCATTTTTTACGAGTAAAAAGATCTTAAAGGTGACTTGTCTTGAAGGAATGAGTGGTATAAAGGGATAGTAAGTGGTTCTAGTAATGATGGAACTACTCAAAACATGTAATGGTCAAGAGGTGGGCTAATAAAACCACTCATCATTACAGTTCCTTAAGAAAGAGTAAAACAACCAAGTGAAAGTGAATGATCGTCCAAATAGATGGTGGCGATGGAATGGAACAAGAAAGGCTCATCTAGCAGAAATTAGTTGACAAAAACGACAATCACAAGATGTAAATTGGGTATGGGTTCATTTTTACACAAGATTGAACCATGAGGAACTCTGCTTGAATTTGGTTTCATGTTTACACAAGCATAAAATGAAAAACTATGCTTGAGCTTGGTTCATTTTTTTACAAGCGTGAAACAAAAAACTATGCTTCTAATAATTTTTCATTCCCCCAGCATAATGACTCAATTCGAGGTACATGCCCCCTAAGCTTCATTTCATTTAGTGAGGTGGATGGAATGAAGGTCACTCTTGAGATCCAAGAAAGACTTGACTGGGATTTTACAATATCTTAATCAGAGACTCGATTTGGAAGAGGGATTTTTTTTCATTTTTTAATGAGGTTGACACAGTAAGAGAACTATCCTAGGACATTCGTTTCATTTTTTAATGAGGTTGGTACAGGAAGAAACTATCTTCAAACTCCTTGATTCATTTTTTAACAAGCTTGACACAAGACAAGGAACTATGCTCACAACCCTTGTTTCATTTTTTAACGAGCTTGACACAAGACAAGGAGCTATGCTCCGACCCCTTGTTTCATTTTTTAAGGAGCTTGACACAAGACAAGGAACTATGCTCCAAGGTCTATTCATGGACCATACAAGAACATGGCCCCCAAGAGGTCCTCACTGGATGGGAGAACTACGCTCCGGGAGGAACACATGTAAACTGGTACAAGTGACAAATCAGGTTCCAATGCCCCCAGTACATAATATACTATACCATCTGTGTGATCATCAACAGATGTGGAGATGGAATGGGTGGCCACATAATTGACCTATGGTGGGGAGGGTACTACTTGAAAACAAGAACCAATAAAGGATGATGATTTCAAAAGAGGTACCTAGTGACCAATGAACTACAATTGATCAATGGCCATGGTTCTCCCTTTGTGTGGAAAACAAACCACATGGAAAAGTGAAGAAACAAGAGCTCCTATGACATAAACATAGTCACATTCAAGGAGAAGATTGAAATCTAAGGGACATTGTACTACCATCACATCTATATAGATGGTATTTCCTCCCAAAGTAATAGGGACTTCAGAAGGATCCCTAAGGGCTCACTGGTTCCTTTGTTGAAAGCCAACAAATTCTAGGTGAGAGGCCCAAGTTGTTGGTAACCCAAAGATTGCCAAATAGTAGAAGACATGATGTTAATAGACACACCTTCATCCAATATACTGCCATGTACTACCATATTATAGGCTTGTACTATGATCTGGAAAGGCACATAAGATAGAAGGTGAAAAGCAGTCAATTGACTCTAATCAAAAGAAATGAAAGAACTACTTGGTGGGGGCATCATATGATTGTCCCCATGCTCTGTAGGAATAGGAGAAGGACTCTCCTGAACAACTGGGATGGGAGGGCCACTCTTCGATTCATGAGAATCTAAGGAGACAAGAAGAACATGAGCAGTATGATCACCACTCCACATCCATCCACATACACAAAATACAATTAAACAAGACATGTACAAATGTAGCAAAGGATAGATTCATACACACAATGAATTCTTTCACACACATACAAATAATACAATTAAACAAGACACATATAAATGTAGCAAAGAATAGATTCTCACACAAAGAATGATTTCACACGCATACAACGAATACAATTAAACAAGACACATACAAATGTAGCAAATAATAGATTCATACACACATAAAGAATACACTGATACACATACAAGGAATACAAGTTAACAAGACACATACAAACGTAGCAAAGAATAAATTCATACACATAAAGAATACATTGATACACATACAAAGAATATAAGTATACAAGACACATACAGATGTAATAAAATATAGATTCAAACACACATAACGAATACATTCATACACATACACAAAATACAATTAAACAAGGTACATACAAATATAGCAAAGAATAGATCCATACACACAAAGAATTCTTTCACACACATACAAAGAATACAATTTAAGAAGACAAATACAAATGTAGCAAAGAATAGATTTGTTCACACATAAAGAATACATGGATACACATACAAAGAATACAAGTAAAGAAGACAAATACAAATGTAGTAAACAATAGATCTATACACATATAAATAATACATTGATACACATACAAAGAATACAAGTAAACAAGACACATGCAAATGTAACAAAGAATAGATTCATACACACATAAAGAATTCATTCATACACATACAAAGAATACAAGTAAACAAAACGCATACAAATGTAGCAATGAATTGATTCATACACATAAATAATATATTTATACACTTAAAATGAATACAGATAAAATATGCACATATAAATGTAGCAAAAAATAGATTCATACACCTAATAAAGAATATAAGTAAATAATAGACACACAAGTATAGCAAATAATACATTCATACACATATACAAGTAAATAATACATATACAAATACAATAAGTAACACATTCATATACATACAAGTAAACAATATCCATACACAAGAATACTAAAAAAATACACACACAAGCAAATAATGAAGGAATCTTGAAAAATACTAAAAATAATACAAACAACTATTCATAAAAATACATTTATATACACACAAACAATGAAACCACTACTCTAACAATCAAGGAATACTCAAACATTACACACATAGAGATACAAATAAAAACTTAAGGAATAATCATAGAAGAATAAACACTCCAAAAAGAATACATACAACTAATACAAATACTCTCTATAATACATTCACACACACAACATAGAAATAGATATCCTATTCATTGATACAAATCAAAATAAAAACCTAAACAAATAAATTCTAACTATTGAAATGTAACAAATAAAAACATTATTTCAATTCTCAGAATTGTACATTCATATAGATATAAAACACAATCCAAAGCATACATTATAACCCAAATACATTCATTCATATATAGATATATATAAAAGCATTAAAAATACAGGTAACCAAGACACATACAAATGTAGCAAATAATAGATTCATAACACATAAAGAATACATTGATTCACATACAATGAAAACAAGTTAACAAGACAAATACAAATGTAGCAAAGAATAAATTCATACACATAAATAATACATTGATACACATACAAAGAATACATGTAAACAAGACACATACAAATGTAACAAAGAATAGATTCAAACACGCATAAAGAATACATTCATACACATACACATAACATAATTAAACAAGGTACATACAAATATAGCAAAGAATAGATTCATACACACAAAGAATTCTTTCACACACATACAAAGAATACAATTTAACAAGAGACATAAAAATGTAGCAAATAATAGATTCATATACACAAAATACTTTCACACACATACAAATAATACAATTTAAGAAGACACATACACATGTAGCAAAGAATATATTCTTTCACACATAAAGAATACATTGATACACATACAAATAATACAAGTAAAGAAGACACATACAAATGGAGTAAATAATAGATTTATACACACATAAAGAATATATTGATACACATACAAAGAATACAAGTAAACAAGAGACATGCAAATGTAACAAAGAATAGATTCATACACACATAAAGAATTAATTCTTACACATACAAAGAATACAAGTAAACAAAACGCATACAAATGTTGCAAAGAATAGATTCATACACATAAATAATATATTTATACACTTACAACGAATACAGATAAAAAATGCACATATAAATGTAGCAAAAAATAGATTCATGCACCTAATAAAGAATATAAGTAAATAATAGACACACAAGTATAACAAATAATACATTCATACACATATACAAGTAAATAATACATATACAAATACAATAAATAACACATTCATATACATACAAGTAAACAATATCCATATACAAGAATACTCAAAAAATACACACACAAGCAAATAATTAAGGAATCTTGAGAAATACTCAAAATAATACAAACAACTATTCATAAAAATACATTTATATATACACAAACAATGAAACCACTACTCTAACACTCGAGGAATACTCAAACATTACACTCATAGAGATATAAATAAACAATGAAGGAATACTCAAAAGCACGCAAAATGAGACATTCATAAACATAGAAGAATAAACACTCCAAAAAAAATACATAAAAGTAATACAAATACTCTCTATAATACATTCACACACAATATAGAAATAGATATCATGTTCATTGATACAAATCAAAATAAAAACCTAAACAAATAAATTCTAGCTATTGAAATGCAACAAATAAAAACATTATTTCAATTCTCAAAACAATACATTCATATAAATATAAAACACAATCCAAAGCATACATTATAACCCAAATACATTCATTCATATATAGAAATATTATGTATATAAATAATAAAACCAATAATACACAAACATTTAGATATAATAAATTAATATAAATAAATAATACAAACATTTAAATATTTACAAACTCTAGATAATATATTGGTATTTAGTTTAAATTCATAAAAATATGAAGGTAAATATTAAATAATATTTATTAATACAGGAAAAAATATAATATAAATATCTTAATAACATATTTATAATTAAATAATTGAAAAGATCAAAAATCTAAATAAAAAGCCAAAAAGAATAAAAATCAAAACAAGCAAAAAATTAGGAACTAAAAAAATATATAAATACATGTTATAAATGATATATAATTTATGTGTATAAGAGTGGTTTTTCATTTATGTGTATGTGTTGAAAAAATATTAAATAATTTATGTGAAAAAGAGTGATTTTGTCATTTGTGTGTCTCTAGAGAAGATATTTAAAACACCGAAAAAATGTTAAATAATTTATGTGAATAAAAGTGATTTTTCCATTTGTGTGTATGTGAGGAAGATGTTTAAAACATTAAAAAAATGTTAAATAATTTATGTGAATAAATGTTAAATAATTTATTATAACAAAATAGTGTATTTGCCTTTGAGAAGATTGAAGTTACTATAAACTAAAGATCATGAAAACCATGAGCACAAGGAACACAACTCAAAGGAGGGTTACAAATTAACCTTCCTAAGAGCCTTTTGGAGGGGTTGAATTCCCCTCCACAAAAAAAAAGCCTACTCCTTTTATTAATGATAGCTTCTATTCATTTACATTCTTTGATGGGCCCATCTAAACAACAAAAACAAAAATACAAATTGTTGTAATTACAACTTTACAAAACATAAAAAGATATAATGTCTTCAAGTAAGGAGCAACTTGGTATTGATAAATTTTCTGCAGCATACAACATTGAAATGATATTGTTAGTATACAAACCCTTTCTAACAACTAGTAACATAATTAAATGCACAATTCATAAAAAATATCCATATATATATATGTTTGTGTGTGTGTGCATGATAATACATTAAGGAAAAAACATTAATACAATACTATTGTGCAAAGCTATTCCAGTATGCTATAATTTACAAATCTAATATAATAACAAATATATATATATAT
>APFE031284116.1:42631-64896 GCA_000404065.3 Pinus taeda
TATTTATATATATTTTAAAAAATATGAAGTAAAATTCTTAATTATGAAGATTTATTTTAATTTTACCATGGGAATTCTCAATATGTATATAGATTTTTTTACAACATCATGGCTTTTTAATACTATATGCCCAAAAATCATAACTCACTTTATATGGCATTTGTTGATATGATGTTTTTTAGTTAATTAATTTAATTAAAAGAACATAGAAAAATCTCAATCTTTCATTTCTGTAGGCTAATATGAATATTTCAAAATGTTATCTACTTCATAATTACTCTTAATTAAATTAGAATTCTAAAAACGTCATTCCAAAATAAACATATCCATTGAAATAATTATAATTAATCTATTTTTAAAACATAAATTGACTCAAATATTCTCATTAACATCATTTTTAAGGTACTTATCAATATTGGTTTTTAACTTAGATTTTTTACACTAGTATAGTATTCTTCACATTTTTAGAGGATAAATAATGTTAATGTGTTTTTTCTTTTCTTTTTTTGGCTTATGGTCATTTTTTGAAAAGTTAAATTTTTCAAGTAAGTATTTTATTTTAATTAAAACTTCTACATTTAAATATATTTTGTACTTAGCAATATGGAAAAAATAATAGTTTATATAATTTAGAAATAAAATATTTGGAAAAAAATACATTAATTGATAATAATTTTTTATTGAAAAAACATACACACATATTTCTCACAACATAGTTACATTTATTTTTTCCTTCCTTTCTAAAATATAGAATAAGGTTCCTAATGATTGAAATTTACCCCCACTATACCATGGAAATTCATTAACATGTAAATATAATTTCGTTACAAAACCATACCTTATTAATACCATATGTCCAAAAAATCATAAGTGAGTGCATATGACACTTGTTGATATGATATTTTTTAAGTTAAACAATTTAATTAAAAGAACAAAAGGAATAATGTGGAGGTTAAATCCGCACCGTCTACATTGTAATGAGCACTAATTAAATTAGAATTATAGAAACCATATTCCAAGATAAACATGTCTTTTGGCATAATTTTACTTAATCTATTTCATAAAACATAAATTCACATAATTATTACCTTTTAATATTGGTTTTTAACATACTCATCAATATTAGCCTTTAATATGGGTTTTAGTTGATGCTTTTGTATTCCTTTTACAATGTGCTTTCTAGGATTTTGTTTTTGGTATATGTAGGGTAATGTAGCTTACCAACTTTTTGTGTAGTCTACCCCCCACATAATATATTGCTTAAGAAGATTGTTGAACTATGAGTCATGATGATTCACCATACTAGGTCAAATTAAATAAATACACCAGCGCATCACGGAAACTAATTTTCATCTTTTACATATGTGAAAGTGATGATTGGGTCTAACATCTTCTCCATAGTAGATGAAATAAACAAATTACACAACGCGTTTATAGTCAATTGAGCCTTGGCCCAAGTAAAAAAAGAATCCCACAGTCTAATGGCACATGTGTACAACAATTCCCCTAATAAGCTTAAGTGTTTTTTATTATTATAGTAGTATAAACATATATTAGCTTTTTCTTTTCATTCATAATACAAAAATAGAAAACTTAGTAGGTATAAAGATTCATGGAAATCCCACTAAGGCGAAAGAATATTATATCATAGACATATAACGAATCAAATATACATGGACACAGATTTCGGGGAAAAAACAAAAAATAGGTCACTCGTTTCAAGTTAAATCTTAAAAAACATGTTATAGATCATTAAGTGAGTCCAATACCATAAATCCAAGACAAAGTAGATGGAGATTTGAATTAAAAAAAATGGAAATTAAATTCGTCATTATGGTTCAAGTTCTTCAACCTTCACTTCAAATCCAAGAATTTACTGAAATAAATTACCTCTATATAGGCTCTCTTTGGAATATAGGTTTTTCTCACCTAGAGGCTCTGGAATCGGTAACTTCGGGGTCGTAAGCTCAATCAATCTTGAGCATCTGACTCTCTAAAGACTCAGACAATCATAAGCATCATGATTTAGCTCTCAGGCATCTGACTCTTTGGGGATTTATGGATTACTCAAGTATGCATATTGTGGATTTCAATAAACAAGGGGCTAGGGATATGTATAACTATGTGAAGGACCAACAGTAGGGGAATGAAGAAGACCTTATGGTAATGCTATGATTCTATCAATGCTATGGATCCCATCATTGGGTAGGTGGTGGCATCTCTCTGTTCAATTTTGAATTTAGACTAAGTTCATTTAAGTTTAAATTGTTTAAACCCTAGAAAATAAATAGGTAGGGCCATTTATAGAGGATGTATGTTTTCCTCTTTCTAAAATAAATGACTAAACCTCTACAAACATTACTCTTTCTTATAAGAAGAGAAGGGCCATTGAGAAAGAATACTAACCTTTCTTCCTAGGAATCTTTCTTTCGGAGTTGAAACTGGGGAAATTGGTGGTTGCAAAAGAGTTGGAAACTCCTCATTCACTACTTCAAAACCATTGGAAGATAACAAGAAATATGAGATATATCGAACCAGGCCTAAGGAGAGTACTGGATGATTAGAGGGAGTGACATCTGCGAAATGGTTCTAGTCATGTCATCCATTTTTTTAAAAGCGTGGCCAAATGCAAGATCATTAAACTCTTTTTTGATAATATCCTCAAAGCTGTGTCAAGGTGCATAAGCATATGAAAGAGGTTCATCTTCCACAATTATGGCAAGGTTGTAGCCTTTTGGAGCACACCATTTAGACATAACAAGGGAAAGAAGCAGAAATCCAAAAATAAAATATGTGGGTCGAGCATAAACATTATTAATGGTTTCAAATAACTCATGAAGGAGATAACTAGACCAATTTGGATGATCACCTCAGATGCAAGTTTCTACAAATAAGATGGCATCAAACAAACATTATCCTCTGGTATAATGACACATGAGTTTGGTGGCGATAATTGTAGCAGCAGCGTGAACCGACATATTATTGACCATATCAAGAACAATTCCATGACATTTTCTAGTGGTTCCATAATTCTTATACAAATTATTTTCATCTATCTTCTTTCCACGTTTAGCAGTTTTCTGAAAATCCCAACCAATGTCGGCATCATAAGTGGGCAGTCCTATGATTCTATAGATATGTACCGCATGAATGGGGTATTCTAAATCCAACCAATGAGAACCCCAATGAAGTCAAATGATTAGTAACTTCGTGCAACAAATTACCTCACCAATGGCGCCAAAAATAGGTAAGTCGTGCATAACAATGAGAGTGGAATGCTTCAAGGGAAAGAAGAGTGGTCTAACTTTCATGGTAGAGTGGGCATTGGAATGGGTATTAGGCTCCATAAAAACATTGGTCCAAAGCACAAGTAACAAGGTGGGATCACAAAGGTCATTATCAACAAGATGGGCTTTGTCATACTTCCCCAAGAGGTTGTCCTGGCAGCGAATACGAGAGTAAATAAGGTACAATTTGACAACAATTCTAACTTTGTGAAACATGGTTAAAGAATGTTGGGTATACATAAAAGAAATAGGGGGGCGAAAAAGATAAGTGGTGACGTAGCGAGAGCGGAAACTAAGAATGCGAGAAAAGTAAAGATGAAAATGAAGACGAAAGAGTGGGAATATATAGAAAATTTGAGGGGGTGGAGGACTTAGACATTAAGCACGAGAAATATGAATTAAACTTGAATTAATGATAGATGATTTGGACACATACTAAGGAATGTCATGACATAACATAACATCTAACTGTAGAAGGAAATATTATCGGGCATTGGGAGACAAATTTGGTAATTAAATCAGACGTGACTGGAAACAATGATATATAAGACAAGCATTAATGACACTTTCAAGATAATATACGACAAAACTTCCCGACTACAATGGGTTGCAACCGAAAAGACAACAGACTTGCAGAAAAGACTGAAACACAAACTACTAACTTGTTGAAATACTTATTGAGGAAGCCATCTTAACTCCTACATACTACTCTCATGAAGGGAGGACACATTATTTAGAAGTTGAAACAAAAAATAGGGCTTCAGGCGAGTATCATTCAAGCATCTAGAGAAAAGTGTACCATCTAATTGAGCAAGCAAAACAACCACAAAATATTTGATTTCTACAAAACAAAAAAGGACCAAGCCAATGCATTTGGAGCTTATCATGATTCTTGTGATACTTGTTGTCATAGAGTAATACTTAGCCACCCACAGAAAATGATTTCTTTTTGATTTTTTTTATTGTGTGAAGCCTTTTGGCACTTGTTCACAACAAATTGATGAAAATAAGCGAGAAATCAGGACTCATCTAGCTATGATAATTCATGCACTTGTTCAAGAATGGACTCATCTTAAGAAATTTCATTTTCATGAGAAACAAAAATATTAGGAATAATAAACTCAACAGGAATAACAAATTCATTCCCATAAACCAGTTCAAAAGGAATGTACCTTTGAAACCACTTGACTATAGTTCAGTAGGCCCACAAAGTAGCAGGAACTCGCCCATAAGTCCTTTCTCTAAAATTTTATAAAAATCTTGGATAGTCCCATTGGCTTTCGGATGATAAGGAGTTCCCTTATGGTGTTTCACCATGAAATTCTGTAGTAGAGCCTGGACAGTTTCATTTATGAAATGGGAATCTGGATCACTTTTAAGACTTCATGGACAACCAAACATGGTAATAATATTTTAAAGGATAAACAAAGCATCCATATCAGTAGTGCAATCTTTAACTGGAGCAAATTCTACCCAACGAATCAAATAATCCACCATGGTAATTATATGTTGAGCACTCAAATGACGAGCAAGAGGATGAATAGACCCAATGAAATCAACTACCCATTTCTAAAAAACAACAATATGTGGTAAATGATATAAAGGTATTTCATCGAAATGCAATGTTTGGCCAACCCATTGAAAGACATCACAAGTCTTTGCGTATTCTTTTACATCCTTAGAGAGAGTCGGCTACCAAAGGCCAACTTGCAGAACTTTCTGAGTAGTAGCTTTCCCTCCAAGATGAACTCTTGGAACCCAACTGTGATATTTCCATAATACACCTTCGCCTTCATGATCAAGGATACAATGGCATAAAACTTGATCAAAAACCATTTTATATAGTTGTCCTACAATAAGTTGATAGCCTATTGATCTAACCACCAAATTCTTCTTCTGCACCATAGTATAATCAGGAGGACATTGACCTATACCAAGAAAAAGGAAAAATATTCTAAGTAATTAGGGACAACTTCAATACGAAACAAATGAGCATTTGACAACTGATAATCATATGACACCCCTGACTCTCCTAACTCTAACCTAGAGAAATGGTTCGGCCCCACATTGGATCTTCCCCACTTGACAATCACTTTAAAAGTAAACTCCTGAAATAAAAATAACCATCGACAAATTATTCCTTCAAGCACATGCTTATTAACTAAATATTTCAGCATTGGGTGGTCTGTCACAAAATTGAATGGACCTCTCAGCAAATAATGCTAGATATTTTGGAGAGAATATACCATAGATAAAGATTCCCATTCTCTAGTAGTATAATTCTTCTCCGCATTCAAATGTTTTCTAATTGCAAAATAGACAAGATGATCCATGTTTCCTTCACCTGGTTGTGTTATTATAGCTCCCGAGGACTTTCCAGGTGCATCAACATGGACATGGAATTGTTTGTTGCAGTCATGGTACGCAAGAATGGTGCATTGGTAAGATTATCCTTCAATGTACCAAATGCAACATCACATTCACTAGACCGCATGAAGCATTCAAATTTATTGAGAAGCTTCTCAAGTGGAGCTATAATTGAAGCATAATTTATTATAAACCTTCGATAATAATCAGTATGTCCCAAACTAGAACGAAAATTTCAGACGTAAGTGGGTGGTGTCATATTCATTATTACTGTGACCTTGGAAATATCCACACAAACTCCCTCCTTGCAGATGATATTCCCCAACAATGTTCCAAAAGGCACAACAAAATTGCATTTTTTCAGGTTTAAAGATATTTGAAGTTGTCTGTACCTATCAAACATAACCCTCATAAATCTAGGATGATGCTTGAGAAAACTATAAACAATCCAATCATCCATGTAGACTTCAACAAAACTTATGTAAATATTCACAGAAAGAATCAATAACAATGCGCTAGAAAAAAACTCAGGAATTCTTCAACACAAAGGGCATAAAATTATAAGCATAGGATCCCCATTCAGTAGTTAAAGTGGTCTTTTTCTTATCTTCTTCTACAATTTGAACATGGTGATACGCCAAGAAAACATCAATAAAGAATGGGCTTTATTACCCCCAACATTATTGAAGACTTCATTGCTAAAAGCAATTGGAAGTGGGTCATACACACATTCATTATTGAGACTACGATAGCGAACACACACTTGAATTTTGCTTGAATCTGTCTTATCCTAGATGACAATGGGGCTTATCCATTCAGCTTCATCAACCAATAATATAAGGCCAACAACTAGCATTTTGTCAATTTCCTTCGTTACTTTCTCCTTAACTTGCAAATTCAATCTGTAAGGTCGATGTTCAACTGGCTTCGTATCTGGCTTCAATGTTATTTTCATCTCTCCCAAATCTCCTTTAATTCCCTTTAATTATGAAATAGAATAGGGAAATAAATCCTCATATTCTTTGAGTAGATCGAAAATTTCCTGAGTGCTTTGATCATCCCAATAATCCCTAATAGAAGAAATATTTGGTTTATCTTCTATCTCAATATTCATCATATTCAACTTAAGAGGTTGCAAGATGTGTAGCATCATGTATAGGATCCTATTTTATTTTCCATTCCCTTTAAAATCTTTAGAAGAAAAATGCCTCAACTCATCGAGGTCATAATTTGGATCTTTACTATATTTGCTACAAATCACAGCTTCATGAAACCTCGAGTCATACCGGTGTGCAAAGTTTCCATACATGTTGCATTTCAATAAAGCATCCCCAGCTGAAAAAAATAATCCTATGATATCTCTAAGGTCTTGCGCTATCTTTCCATCAACATTAGAGAAGGAAAAGTCTCTACAGAATTGGGTAGACAACACCTCCCAATTTGTTGTTTGGCATCTTAACTCCTCCTGCAAATACCAAGCTTGTGGAATATTTCCCAATGAATGGATAAATAGATGTGTCCACATTTCAATTTCTAGGCCATGAACCTACCATATAGAACAACAATGCTCAACATGCTCTTGCAAGAAAGTACAACCATCATAAGCGAGGATTCTGCTACAAATCTCATTTGGAGGAATAAACTGATACAAAAGAACAACCTTAATGGTGCTCCAATATTGAAGTTGATCCCGATGGGCCACCCACCAACTTGTGGGAGTTTCTTTCAAAGCAACACTCATTAAAGGAATATTTTGGATTTCTTCTATGAAAGAGCCAATTTCCTTATAAATTTACAACAGAATTAGTACCATTAAAAATAGGATACTCGTATAGCTCAGTACTAATCCAATAGACACATCAAACAATGACACAATGTCGAGAATGAATTTCATGAGTTCCTTTTTTCCAATATTCCATCATAGCCTTCAAGCCAACTTCAATACTTTGAATACTCCACTAAATAATAGATCCATCTATTACGGGTTTAATATAATCTTCTGCCTCCTAGTAGTTAGTTGATATAGTTGATCCAATAAATTAGATGACTAAACCTCATCCATAGGTTCAGTAAATCTCGAGCCCTGATAAGGAGCAAGAGGTTGTATGAACGTCATGCCATCTACTTCAAAAGTCATGGTTTCTCACTTGATATCAATGACTAAATAATTCTCTAAAGCCCAGTAAATGGCCAATAAAGTTGGATAATAATATTTATCTCCAATTATATCAATAACTTCAAAATCTACATAAGTTTTAATACCAACAATATCAACTTCAACATCCTCTAATCTGCCAACAGGAAGAATACAATATTTATTTTCCATTTGAAACTGAATAAAGGGAAAGAATAACTTGGGTTTTCTGAGGGATTTCCAAGTTTTCCTCAGCAGAATATTGACATTTAACCCCAAATCCAACATGGAATCCTTAATTTTAAACCCTTCAATCTAACCCTCTACCAAGAAATCCCTTCTGGTTCTCTTCTTGTTCCATCGTACCCACCTGAAATGTTGCTTAGTTAAATTTGCAAACATTAGTTCTTCAGAAGAAAAATCATCCTTAACAATAGTTTTTAGCTTTTTCTGCAACTGACCTGTGAGTTTTCCATCATTCATAATTTGTAGAATTAACTTAAGCCAATCCATTATTGGTTGGAAAGGTTCTAGAAAATGCTTCTACTCATGTACCTTTACTTTCTCATGTTGTTCATTGTGATATCCTTGTGAAGAAATCAACTGTCGGAAAAGTTCAACTACATCCCTATAGTACTCCTTGTGTTGATTTAGATCATAAGACTTCATTGGAGATGTAGGTCTTATAATGGATGGCTAATCAAGAGTCCCAATATCAGCTCCATTCTTCTTCCCTCCCCTTGTAACAACATTGGTATTGGGTTGAATTGTAAGACTAGGATCCTAAGGTTCTTCACAAAATGAATTAGCTCCTTTAGCCTAGTTTCATTCCTCGCATCGAGCAATAAGTTTAGGACAATATTCAATTTCATGGGTATTCACTCAACAGTATGAACACCAAGGTCTTCGTGGCATAGTGAATTCTCTCATGACACGACCTTCCTTAACACCTAATCAGGCTTGTTTCACCTAATCTTCCTCCTCTTGGAGATCCCCCTCCTCATCTTCGAGGAGTCTCATTAATACGAAAGGATAAACGATCAAGGTGGTCAGCTAAAGTATATAAGGACCGGCATTGGTTCATAGGATGATTGGGAGATCAAAAAAAACTCATAGAACAAGTTATTAGGAAAATTGGAGTACTTTTGTAGAGTAAGACATAGATGAGGTAAATGACCAAAACATTGAAATATCTCACAATAATCATTCAAAGACATACCTTGAGGATTTGGAAATGACTAGAATTGCATATGGCCTGAAAAAGGAAGAGCATAGGAGATTTTCATAATTCTAAGGGATTGCGATGGAGGAGATCCCATAGGAGCACTAGACGGTCCCGACCCCCTCATTCGCTAGCACTTTGTAATGTGATGTCCTTCAGCCTGATAGTGTGTACACTAAATATGGGGCCTCGCGGACTATAAAGGTGAAAGATCTTTTAGTTTGTCTTGCTTCTTTTCTTTACTTGTTTGTTTGTTTTTCACACCCTTGGGATTAGTTTCACCATGAAACCATGTTTGGATTTTTGAGACAAGAAGGTTAAATACAAGAGGACTTGTACAACTACAAAATTTGGTTATCTATCTATTCGCTCTCCTTGGGAAGATATTGTGTTTATTTTAGTTGATGATACCCTGATGGAAAATGCATTCCTTTCATAGTGAGTTATTAGTGAAATCATGATGCTTGCACTTTTAACTAGTACCGCCTACTCTAATCAATTTTCTATATTTGGTTAACCTGGTTAACCCTTTTCAACTCAGTCAAGTAGAGTTATGTGGGGGGGGGGGACCTTAAAAAGTATGTCAGAGGTATATATAAACATACTTTTCTGAAGGGACAACCTCTTCCAGTCCCAATAAGTCAGTTTCCCTCTTCCGTCTCATGAAATAAATAAGTGTCTATGCATAGTTATTTGAAAAATGAAAAAAATAAAAAATAAAATAAAGATGAAAGAAGAGAAAGGCATCATGCACAGGGAAGTGAAGGAAGAAACTCCACCAAGGTATTGTCCGACCTTGTTGGCAGTGAATAAATGATTGTGTTCCTGAAGTGACTCTATCAAGGTACTGTCCAGGCCTGCTGGCAGCGGAGCATCAGGAGAGATGAAACTAAAACTCTGACAATCTATATTTCTTGTGCATCAATATACCCCTCATCCCCAATAGAAAAAACTCAGTTGACTTGCCTTTGTATGTGTGTTTATGATAAAGAGAATGGTAGGGACTATATATTTACCTCGATTTAGTGAAGAAAACATGACGATCAAAGAATTGAACAAAACTTCCATAAGAGTTTGACTTGTTTTACATGAGACAAAGTCCATACAGAGAGCTGGAGTTCTACCCGTGTGTCACCAATGTTGTAGAAACTACAACCATCCTCCAAAATTTTTCCTATGCTTCATTTTGGAGCCTCCCTCCTCAAGCATAACATCTCATCATGTGCTGCCCCAAGTACTTATGCTTTCACTGAGCTTTCTCTTTCGCATGTTGGCTTGTGTTTTTCTTACTTTCTTTACTATCTAACCCACAAGTCGATCTCTTGACTTAGTTTCAATCTGGTTAAGGGCTTGTCTTCATGAATCACACAATCCTTGAGGGAAACCAACCTTGCTCTTCGGAATTACGTAGTCCCAACCAGTAGTGAGCCTTTATCTCCAAAATTACACATATACAGTTGAAAACCAAACTTAAGCTAGGAAACTACTTAGAGAATGAGATGCAGCCTAGAGTCACTCAACTGAGAAATTACGTAGAAATATTTTTGCTCAGAAGTTGCTGAGTGCATAAGCCAAAGAGTTGCACAGTCCTTTCCAGAATTGTGCAATTTCTCTAGGAAATGCATGGTATATTTTCCTGTAAAAGTAGAAAACATCCCTAGGGAGTAGGGATCTATTATTAGTTTTTCGAAGATGGCACAATGTTATCTTTAGAAGTTTACACTAGGTGTCACATTCATCCTTAATCTCAGGCATTGCGTTATGAATTCTAATTTTGCTTAATTTGATGTAATATATTCCTTTAGAGCTCATTTGTATTGTCAATCATCATGCTCTAGCATGCTTCAGGAGATCACGGAACCTTCAGAGTATCATTGTCACATTTTTGCATGATTTCTTCTTTTATAGTCCTTTCTTGGCTATTCTATCACGTTTTTCTTCTTTAGCTTGTGAGGGTGTAGTTTCACTTCTTTTGTTGAGAAAATTCTTGAGTTTTAACTTGTTTTAGCTTGTAGAAGTGTTTTTTCAAAATTTTCATTGCCTTTCCCAAGTGTCACATGCATTACCCTGTTTTTGCGACAGTGGTCATTGTTCGGTGACAGAGTTGCAATTCAACAAACGCATTCAAAAATTAATTGTCAACCCAGGGCTACATAAGCTTAGATGCGTAACACAAGAAATTCCAAGATCGATGGTATAAAATTTCACCAAATCCACTTCTATCTCTCCTAACTACACTTGCAGAATAAAAGAGAATGAAAAGAAAATAACAACAGGAGAGTTCTAGTGCCAGAATCATTCAAAAGGAAATACTTGGAAACGCTTAATGAAGGGAATTCAAATTATCATAAACAATCAAGTTCAATGATAGAAAGGAAACAAAACCTCTAAGACTGGGTAGCGGTGTAGTTATGAGACAAAACAAAATCAAACTTTTAGGGAAATTTGTCTATATTACAAATGTTACTTCCTTGATTGAATCTACATTCCTGCACCACAACAACATTCCTACACTTGAGCAGAGGTCCTATACTGGAATGATATTCTTGTACTCAAATTAAGTTCCAGTATGCTAATTATATTTGGTTCCTGCACTAAGTAACCTTACTTAATACTAGGATTCTGGGTTCCTATACCAGGGTACAGTGTTCATGTACCGAAATAAATATTCCTATACTAGAGATCCAGTATTCTTGTACCAAGCTTACAAACCACTTGCCTGAAATGTAAAGGGTGTTAATTATGAATTGATTTCATAGTAAATTACAGAAGAGAGTAAATCACACAAAATCATGAGACTCCTCTATTATTCATTCAAAAATAAAATTATTTTAGGAATAAAAAAAAATCTCTTTTAGAATAGAAGGCTTCTTCTTGTAAGCATGAACGCCTAATCTAAGAATTTGAGCATCCCTTATCTCTTAGATGATTGTCACCATAGAAGCTAGATCTATGCCTTTCTCAAATGGAGGTTTTAGTTTAAAGGGTCCCATAATGGATTTTAGTCCTCAACTCAGCTAGACACAATTAAAGATCCTCGCAAGGTGAAGAGGGTTTCATTAAGACTAAAGGAAATATAACTAATGAATCAAGCCTAAGTTAAAATTTCTTCTTAAGAATAATTGCAAACTTGTACTCAAAAGTGAAACACACTTGTGTAAAGAAAATGGATAGCCTTGCAGGAATAAACACTCTTGCCAAAAAAACTAACACTTTGCAGGATCAAAACACACTTGAAACATGCCTTTGTAGAAAGGAGTTCATGAAATGCATCAAAGGAAAGAAATACGACAATAATCTTAAATAGATGAACAGACCTACACTATCAAACCTCAGATCCGAGCATCGTGCAATTCATGAAGACAAAATATATCTGTTAGCTTATTAAAACAAAATACTTCTTATTCTGAAGCTGCATAAAAATATACATACATAACACACATTATAGATAGAGGGAGAACGAGCTCGGTTGGTTGGGCCACATCCAAGCAACTTGTTTCCCTTCTTACGAGAGTTGGAAAATAAAATACCTAGATAAATCATCACATAAAATATTGAGATAGGAAGAAATTAACTGGCATAGCCCCTTGTATTAATTCATAAGTTGTAAATATACATCGTGGATTACTAGATCCAGCCTAGAATTATTACGATACAAAATTACAGTGCAAGAAAAAATTCTACCAAGTATCACCGATATTCTAACCTAGAAACCCTATTAAATATACATCGCTCGGCTCATTTCCATTAACATAAATTAACATGACCACAACTTTATGTTTTTGGCTATTAGTAGAGGCTAAAACTAGTCGAAACCCCAACCTCCATATTATGTGTTTTCCTCAATGCTCCGAGCCTAATCTAGAGTGCAATCTTCGACAAGGAACTCGCGTGGATTGATGACTATAATAATCTTTGGTCGTTAACTATGATAACACTTCCATCTATCCCATGAGTACATGAATGGTGTTTAGTACAAGAATGTTCCTACACCCATCATCTTCTCTAACAATTAATACTTCGACTCTATCGTTCCTCGTTAGGAAATAAAATATGTAATTTGCAAAGACAAAATAAACCATTTTAACCTTTTTAAAATAATAATTAATTTCATACAACCCACAATGTCAAAATTCATGGAGGAGTATAGGAATAGGTGCAAGGGTTAGGTTCCATGGGTAAAACAAAGGGCTTGGATGGAATAATAGGGTGAAATTGAGGTTAAAAGTAGAACAATTTTCGTGACCAACATCCTCCCATCCCCATCTCGTTGTGTGTCCTCAAAAAACCTTACCTTATGCAAACAAGTAAAATGGAAGACTCCCCTTAGTCTTGAATTCTAATGTTAATCCCTCTCTTCATTTTCTTTTCCTTTCCAATGCGGGCCTTCCTGAGTCATTTCATTACATTCCCAAGCTAAATGTAGCACTTAGATGCTCGAAACTTCCATATATTTTCTTGACATTTCCTTTCTCACACCTCTTTCATCAACTCAACATTCCTACCTTGGATGATCATGTTCTCGTCCTCCATAGTTTGATTTAATATTTCAAGCCCAAAAATTCATTGTTTCAATTGTTTCAATTCTTCAATTTGACTATGCATATAAAAAGTAGGATTTTCCTCCTTGGCTTTTTCCTGTGTTCCAACTCCTTCAACAACTAATTTATGACAAGTACCAATGTCATCGAGGGTTGTTACAATGTGTTTCCAGTCTCTAAGGAAGAGTACCTCTAGTCTAGTATGTCGTCAACTTCTTTCCTGCAGTTGCATCCTGTACTTCAAACATTTTCCTTTTCTTTACTTTCTTAATCATAGTTGCTAGCGGATTCTTGACTTCTTCCTTGACATATTCTATACTAAAAACCGAATGCGTTGTGGTTCTTGCTAGGAGAGAGAGGTTTTTTTCAGCTGGTGAATTAGGAAGGGGGTTATCTGGATGAGATTCTATAGAGGGGGTACATTCCTCTGAATCATTAATGTTTATCGGGGAGTTTGATATAGTAGGGTCTTCTTTGAGGGGGCACATCATTTTCTCAAAGAGTTCTTGGTCAATCTCTTCGAAGGGCTAGGTGTTTCAATTATAGGTTTTTGCTCCTCCTTACATGCCGACTTCTTGGATTGGGGTGTCTTGACCTTAGTATTTCAAGCTTTACCAGTCTTCGGGATTGGTAACTTCTTGTTTTGGGAAAACTTCTTCTTAATAACCTTGTAATTTATCTCTGATTTATCCACCATGCCTTCTCTTTGAAATGCTTCAAAAAAATCCTTCCATGTCATTCCCTTTTATCCTAGTTCTCCTAATTAAAATTGCAATAAGACCATAGTGGCATATTTTAAACCCTATTTGATGTTCTTCACTCTTCTAGACACTTTTTGACTTTTCCTCTAGACTCTTGAGCAAAAAATAGGGAATTTTATTAACTTACCTCATTCTAAGTGAAGTAGTAGGTGGATGTGGTACAAGAAGGTAAGTGAATACCTCCCTTTGCAAGTGAGGAATTTCTACAAAATATATAATAGGTGCTACCACTTTTCCATCATGCCTTTCCTCTGCAAACCAATTTTCCAATCTATATTTTGTTTCTCATCAAGAAAAAACCATCATGGAGCTCCATTCTCAATTTCCCCCTTCTTGAACCATTGTTCTCATGTAGCTGCTAGCCCCGTAGCTCAGGAGATGGCCTATTCAGTGACTTGACATTCTAGGGACCTGAATCTGGCAGTGTTTCCATCAAAGATGTGAGAAAATTCAAGTGTGACAATTGAGTCATACCCATCAAATTTAAGTAGAAATGGCAGGAATCCTGACTTCTGAAACAAGGATAGACTCTCCTTATACCTAATTGTGCACTCCAGCTCCTTCACGGACCACGGCTCTATACGAATATATGCCATAATGACTCATAAACTACACTAGTTTCCTGCAATTCTGAAGACTGTCAATCCAAAAAAATAAATCTAGGATATGTCTTGGGGAATTCACAGTTACCAAATTCACTAAATGCTCCTATATCAACGATCTCAACGTTCATGCATTTACTTATGAAAATTTCGGTCTTGGAAATTTTGTAGATATGACCATGATTTTGAGGTAAGTGGAGCAATGATGATTGGTAAGGGCGACAGTTATAGGGAGGATTGAAATCAAAACAAAACAAGGTATTATATGGTATCATCGCAATCATTAATAATTTACAAGGGTTAACATTAATTATGCGGAGGTTTCATACATATCCCAATCACATAATGAGTTTGCATGGGGTATACATAGCACTTAAATTAAGATAAGGTTTAATGTCAATAATTTCTTTGTACTTTAAAAATGCCATTCCTATTTAAGAAATGATAAAATGAAAGTCTAATCAAATATACAACTTCTAATTGCATGTCATAATTCAAAGTGATGCATCCATTTTGTGCTCGTGACAAGGTTCATGTGCTAAAAATAATCCTTGTTCCTGGATGATCTTCTTGGTGCTGAGCATGAATTATTGCACTAGGGGCATGCATTCCTGTACTGGAATGCATATTCCTGTACCAAGGAGTCGAGTGGTTTTTGCACTAAAATATGTATTCTTGTACTAAGGAATATTCTTGTTCCTATACTGAAATACATGTTCCTACACTCAGGAGTGCACTACAACACGTATTCTTGTACCAAGGAAGACTATGGTTTCTTCATTGAAATACTCGTTCCTACACTCAAAAGTGTTGCATCTTACTTAGAAAGGTCTCTTACAAAAATATAATATACAAGCTGGATCTGAAAGATTTGCAGAATTTCAGAGGATTTTTATTCACCAGTTCCTGATGTTATCGTGGTCTTCTAGATCTTATTCATAAATTCTTTGATGGCTCATCTAATCCTGCAATCAAACTCATTAAGGAAGAGAGAAGTGAGATAGGGAGATTTTTTTTTAGAATAGGAAGGAATCATCAAGGAATCCAAGAGTGATACCAACCAAGAGGGACATAAGGAAAAGGGATAGGGAAATATTTCCAGGGAAAACAGAGGGAGAAATGAAATCAGATAGGGAAAAGTTTCCTTTTGAAGAAAGGGATGGTTAAACTCAATAGGACAAAAAGAAGAATTTTTAGAGGAAAATTATGAAAGAGGAATAAGAAGAAAGGCATAGTTTCACATCTAATTCTGCCAAATAGTGTCGAACAAAAATAACTACAGTGGGAATTGAGTGTTGCTTGGACAAGATTTTCCATGTAGGCTGTCCCGAACTTGGATAAGGGCTTGGTTCTACTAATCATTATGCTGCACCAAAAATTTAACAAAAACCTTCCTCTTCTCAGTGAAAGTTAACATTTATGGAGTTCAAGTGACATTCCCATTTTATTAGAGATTGATCCTCCTGCTAGCATGCTATTTTTCAGGTTGATCCTTCTATGATCATGTTAGTAAACTAATTTTCACAACCATAAGAAAAACATTTTTTTATTTTTTTTACTAGGAAACAAAAAATCAGACTCGCAAAAGGTTGGCATGGTCACTTGCCATCCTTAATTTAGACTGCTGTTGTACTTGCTGCATAAAATCTTCCTTTGTGAGGGGCTAAAAATATAGTTTAAGTCTATGCCTGTTCACAAGGAATACTAATTCTCACCCATCAATAGTTTTGATTTCTACAACTCCATTTTCAGAAACTTTACACACTTCATAAGGCCTCATCCAGTGTGTTTGGAATTTTCCTTAAAAAGTTTAAATCTAGAGCCATAGAGGAGTACCCAATCACCTGGTTGGAATTGCATCTTCTTGATCCACTTGTTGTGCCACTTCATGAATTGTTGTTGCAGTAACAAATTCTATTGAACAACATCCCTTCTAAAGTCCTCTAACTCATTTAATTGCAATAGACATTGTTGTTCTTCTTCTGAGAGGTCTAGCCCCAATTGGACTACAATTTGGAAAGTTTTTATCTGGAAATCGATTAGTAAGAGGACTTGTTTCCTGTATACCAAGTCATATGGTGTATGCCCTGTACTATTCCTCTAGGTGGTTTGATAAGTCCATAAGGCTTCAGGTAACCTGTTGGCCCAATCCTTTATGTGCAAATTTACGGTTTTGGTAAGCATAACTTTGATCACTTTGTTAGTAGATTCCACCTGGCCATTTGCTTGTCGGTGGTGCGATGTAGATTTCCTGTATAAAATTTTACATTGATCCATAACACCTTGAACTAGATTATAAATAAACTGTGTTCCATTATCAATAACAATCTCTCTAGGAACACCAAATCTAGTGAAAATTTCAGTAAACAAAAATTCAACAACTTTTTTAGTAGCGAAAGAAACAACTTTAGCCTCTACCCAGTTTGTGACAAAATCTGTAGAAACCAAAATATGTTTTTTATTTAAAGATGTTGGATTTATTGGTCCTACAAAATCAACAGCCCATTTTTCAAAGGGATTAATCATAACTTGAGGACATAACCGAATTCCATTGGCTTGTACAGGCTGGCCCATTGACTAACAACTATCACATCACTTCATGTATTGTTTGGCATCCTTAAACAAAGAAGGCCAAAAATAGTTAGCTTGTAAGATCTTATATGCAGTTATATTATCATCGAAATGGCCCCCACAAGGTTCATCATCGGAAGATTTTATAATGCCAAACACTTCTTCCTCTCTTACACATCTATGAATGATAAGATTTGGTCCAGTGTAAAAGAGGTCCCCTTGGATCTAGGAATATGAAGCACTTTTTTGGATGATATTCCATTTTTCACAAGGAGATAAGTGAGGTGGTATCTTTCCTATGACTAAATAATTGGCTATGTCGGAAAACCATGGGGAGTTTGTTGACATAGAAAAAAGATGTTCATTAGGGAAATCATCATTAACATGAATTACTTCACCAAGATTCTTTAATCTAGAAAGATAATCAATTACAACATTAGGTTTTCCTAGTATATCAACAATAGTAACATTGAATTCCTGTAAAAAAAGTAACCACCTAGTCACTCTACCACTAGTTAATGGTTTATTCATTACGTATTTAATAGCGAAATGATTAGTATGTACAAATACTTCGTACCTTGTAATATAGTTTCTGAATTTATTTATAGAAAAAATCAAAGCTAAAAACTCCTTCTCAGTTACTTTGTATTTTATCTCGGCAGGTGATAAGTTCTTACTAAACAAGTAAATAACATAGGAATGTGGGTTCTCTTCATGTCCTAAATCTGCGCCAATGGAAGTATCTGAAGCATTAGAGGAAATATGGAATGGAAGGGACCAATTAGGTCCTCTCAAAACTGGTGAATGTACTAAATTTTCATTTAATGTTTCAAAAGAGTGTTGGGAAGATGTGGACCTAGAGAACTCACTATTCTTAGCTAACAATTGGAAAAGTGGGGTTGCTATCCTAGAAACGTTCTTAATGAATATTCGGTAATAATCCGCATGGCACATGAATCCTCTCACTTCCCTTTGTGTTTCGGGTGCAGGAAGATACAAAAAAACTTCTATTTTAGCTAGGTGTACTTGGATACCTTTGAGAGAAATGAAATGACCAAGAACCACTCTGGCTTTGCACATTAATATACATTTTTTATCACTCAAAGAAAGGTGAGATTCTTGGCAATGAAAAATCACTTTTCCTAAATTTTTGAGGGCTTCCTGGAATGAATCACCAAACACTGAAAAATCATCCATGTAAATTTCTACACACTCGAGGTCAGCAAAAATAGCCAGAACTACCCTTTCAAGGGTAGTTGGGGCATTACACAGCCCAAAGGGAAGCACTCGGTAGGGAAATGTCCCCCATGGGCATGTGAAGGTGGTTTTGTCTTGACCCGCTAAAGCCATCTAAGAATGAAAAGTACTTTTTACTGGAAAGGGTATCTAGCACCTGATCGATAAAAGGAAGGAGAAAATAGTCCTGGAGAGTGGTTTTATTCAACTCTCCGTAATCGATACAAATGCACCATCTCCCATATTTTTTCGAGACTATCACCAATGGAGAGACCCATTGGCTAACAGATATAGGATAAATGAAATTAGCATCTAGGAGTTTTTGTAATTCTTCTTTTACAACTTCTCTTAATATAGGGTTCATGTTCCTTTAAGGTTGTTTAACAGGTCAGGCTCCCTCTTGAATGTAAATATGATGAGTGCAAGTTTGAGGAGGTATGTCTTTTATGTCCTCATAACTCCATGCAAAATCATCTAGATGATCTCGCAACACACTAACATGCTCCTCTTGTTGCGATGGATCTAGGTCTGAGCTAGTGTGTAAGGATTTTCTAGGACTAATCCCAACAAGAGTGGTCTCAGGCTCAAGAGTGTAGGGAGGTGTTGCTAGAGTCTGTGATGAACAAGGTTGAGAACTGTGACTCTCTTGAAAATATAGACTAACTATTTTATGAATCATGTCAATATATAGTTATTCAAGAAGTCTCGTATCTCCCCCTCCGGGGTTGACTTGGTATGATGGTGGACCAAATAAATAGATCAATTCTCCTCATTACTACTTTCATAGTCTAGCCATAAGGTATCTCGGAGCTCTTGAATAGATCTAGCAGGTGGATACAAGGTGACTTTCTTCCTAGCATCTCCATGGGAAATATACATATCACCATAGTGGCATCCATTATAAGAATCGGATATGGAAAACCATTGTCCTCCCAGAATCGAGGGATGTCCACCAACATGATTTTTTAGCTGAAGCACAATAAAAATTGTGGGGTATTCCAAGGAATTAATTTAAACAACCACATCATCCAACACACCTTTTGGCTTCATTTTATATCTGTCTACAAGTTCAAGCACAGTAAGGGTAGGAAAAATATGGGTAAACCCAAGTTGATCCATGGTTTTCATTGTCATAACATTAATGGCCACCTCTATCTCTATTAATACATTCAAGACAAGGATATCACCTATGTGGACAGAAACAACCAGGTTTCCAGGATCAATATATTTCTCCATTTTTGCACATCTTGTCATCAACTCGGCTACTCTTCCAACAAATTGAATGGTATGAGGTTCTACTCTTTTCCTTCATGGCTTCTTAAGATAGAGTTCCTTAATTATTTTTTTAGATATGGGGATCTATTTAATAGCGTGAAGAAAAGGGACCTTTACACAAAGATTCTTAAGCTCAAAAGCCACCCTAGACTTGGTAATGGGGTCATTTTTCTCCATAACTAGCCTCTCTAGATAGGAAGGTTGTTTTGAAGAAGATGGTAACTCCAAATGTGTGGGAATGGGTTGAATGGCAACATCTGCTTTCGAATGATTGGGATTTTCCTCCTCATATTTCTCCTCGATAATCAACGTGGATTGTTTTTTTTTATGGTTTTACTACCCTTCCTGATCTCAATTGAATCTCATGGATCCCAACCAGAAAGGTCTCTTAGAAGGGAGAAGGGAGTAGTCCAATGGAATGAATCAATTGTACTACCCTATTATTAGGATTCGGTACTCGTTGAGTAGGTAGTTGTGATGGTCAAAAGGGTGGTGGTAAAGGTAATAATGGCATTGATTGACTTTGCTAAGGTCAGGAGGATAAGGATGGTTGTGACATGGGATAAGGTGTATATGTAGTAGGACATGATTGCATATGTGCAGGGTATGAATAGTGAGAGTTATTTAACCCCCTCCATCCTCTAGAGTGCAATTGATCTTCGACAAGGAATGTGCATGGATTGCTGACTGGAATAATCTTTGGTGGCGAACTATGATAACGCTACCATTTGTCCCATGAGTATAGGAATGGTGTTTGGTACAAGAATGTCTCTTCATCCATCATCTTCTATAACAATTAATACTTCCACTCTATCGTGGCTCCTTAAGAAAGAAAATATATAAGTTGCAAAGACTAAATAAACCATTTAAGACTTTTTTAGGTAATAATTAAGTTCATATAACCCACAATGTAAAAAGTCGAAGGAGCACAGGAATAGGTGTAAGGGTTAGGTTCCATGGGTAAAACATAGGGCTTGAATGGAGTAATAAGGTGAAATTGAGGTTAAAAGTAGAACAATTTTGGCGACCAGCAGTCATCGTTGCGGTGACTCTCTCCACATGATTCATTATCCTTCTATTTGATTGATCCTTTCACTTGTTTTACTTGCATCCATCATCATTCAATCATATCTACAGTCACTATCACATCGTCCTTCATATATGCTTGATTGTATGCTCCCCTTGGGGCAGATTTGGGCTCTGCTTTCCAGGATCTCACATTCATTTGCATGCACTGCACAATCTGGAAAATCAATGTAGAATTTTGAAGAATTTTTCTACAAATCAGCTAGCTCCGATACCATGTAGAACTTTTTCTAAAAATCAGCTAGCTCTGATACCATGTAGAACTTTTTCTACAAATCAGCTAGCTATAATACCATGTAGAAATTTCCCACCTATAGATCACCTGGTAATGCAATGTACTAAAGAAAAACACTTGATCTACTTCTACAAACAATTTAGCAGAAGCTTAATCAACTACAAGAAACATCAATAAGAACACATATAACTCATATGGAGGAATCAAACACACATAACACAGAAGATATAACCAGGGGAAAGCACCAGTCTAAAACCCCATCTCTGTATTATCATACAAGTGGAAATATGTCTGGATTACACAAAGCCTTAGCTTGGAAGCTATCTAGCTCTCAGTACAATCTGTCTATTGCTCATAGAAAATCAAATGCCTCTTAGAAACCTTCTCCTCTGCCCTCCAAGCCTTCTATTTCTATGCACGGTTTTTCTTGGGTCCTCCATCTACAACCTATGTGATTCTCACCTCAACCAAACACTGACCTTTGAAATAAATGCAAAAACTTGAACAAGATAAATCCTTATCATGGATGAGCTTCCTTTATAGGAAAAATATTCATCCAAACGATAGTACACTATCCCTTCTCTGATCTAAACTGGGTCTTTGTCTAAACTGACATGCAAGAGTTATTTAAGCTATAATATTCAGTTATCTGAAAATACCAGTTGTTACATGCATGCAAGCATTAACAAACTGAATCTTTTTAATTTAACAACTTGTTAAATTAATCTAACTAGACTTTGACTCAATTAACTGAGCCAACTAATTACAACTCACCCTTATCTCTTTAACTAATGGATAAATTCACCGATTAATAGATAAACTATTGCATGTCCTCACATAGAATTCAAGTTTGTTTTTCCTTAACTAATTAACTCATGGAGATTAACTAATTAATATTTTAAACTACTATTAAGACCAAAATCATTTTTACTTCCTATAGATAGACCA
>APFE031284118.1:8390-33048 GCA_000404065.3 Pinus taeda
ATATAACCCAGCCGACCTAACAATAATAATATAAAGACCAAAAATAACAATAGAGGGATTCTATGGGGCACAGTAATAACAATATGGGGGCAATAGGGGCACAACAATATTAATAAGGGGTACAACTACCATAGTAATGGGGTAATCACTAGTATTATAGGACCCAACATTTATCATTTAGGCTATTCAAAAATATGTTATAGAATTTCCTTGGTTGCCGCTAAGTTTTAATGTTAAAAGGTTGTTGATTATTCACTTGGTCAGTTTGTTTATTGTTATAAATCTTCATTAACTATTTCTTATATGTATTACTGTTTTTCTTTCTTTCTTTGTGATTGTTGATTGTTTTCATTCCCTTGAATTCCATTGATATGTCTTTCTGGAAGTGCTTTAATAAAGCGAATTGTTTTTTCTTCCTTCAAATTTCTTGTTTCTTGTTTCTATGCCATAGCCCAAGCCAATATTGATGAGCAAGGATCTTTGAATACTATGAATTTCGTCTAGCCTTTCAAATCCTTTAATATGCTTTAGATTCTAGTTCAGATGAGCCTAGTTTTTCTTCAATTCCTTTTGAAGGGAGTCTACCTCTTCCTCTAATATTTCACATTTATTTCCTTTTTCATTTAGGTATGTGCCTAAATTTAAAACCATTCAACACTATATAAAATCATTAATCACATAAATAATTAGAGACACGATGTTCATATGGAAACCCATACGAGAGAAAATCACAAATTTTCTTTTTAGTTTTATAGTAAATGCAAGCACCGACTTCTTTTAACATAATAATATGTTGGAAACAACCTAAAAGAGGAGCCAAGTCCCTTTCTTTGCAAGCACTGACTTATTGGAAGCACTTATCCCACTATTTGCAGGCACCAATGTAACGATATTTTTTTAGGAACCTACCTGAAGGAGACTCACATCCTGTGATAAATGATGTTAATATTTGTTTTGAGTGATTTTTATGATCTTCTTTACATGGACCAAAAGTATGATCCCCAACATATACGCGCTTTTGTAATGTATAACCCGCGTGTATACGCGTCTTCGTCTTGATGAACCTGCATATATGTCTTTTTCTTCATTCTGAGTGCCTGAACTGAGATCTGTTACCAAGGAGAATTTCCATCAAGGACAACACCTGTGTCATTGCTCCAAACCTGAGCCATAATGGCAACAAAAATCTCAAATTATAACTTGAAGAACTAGTTTATTTCAATCTCCTCTCATCGGTTGTGTCTTTCCACTTTCACAATTATTAGGAATTAAATCACTTTAGGTTCATGCCTTTTGAAATTCACTGGTCACCAAATTTATTTGTTGAATGCCAAAATTTTCAGAACACCAAAACACCAAATTTAGAGCTCATAACCCTACAATGCAAAAATACGTCGAATGCCAAAGTTAACAAAATGCAAAATCTTGTTATAATGTTAAAAATGTGTGAATATTCCAAATCTCCATAAAACAATGTAGCCCTATTGACTGGATCCCTACTTATAGTCTTTTTTTTATCAGGTAAGTGTAGGACCTTCTATTAATCTAGTAAAAATACATAATTTACAAACTGCAGTCTCGTGAGAATACAACAAATAGCAGAGCAGTCAAAAAACTGAACCACACAACCAAACCCTTGCGAAGTCAAAAAACCGAACCCCAATTACTCTGGACAACAAGCAGTCTCATAGAGAACAATCAGTCAGAAGCCTTCAAAAGAAGCTTCAAGTGAGGTTCCACCAGACGTCCAAGAAAAGGATCAATTAGAAATTCCAAGAGCTTGTAGAGCCATGCACCATCCAAACAGACCTGTTAGAAACCACTAGACCTGCACTGCATGTGGGCCCACAACAACCCACACCAAACTTAACAACTGGACCTGACGTAATCTCTATTCCAACCCTCTAAAAAAAATTCGAGTCTGAGACATCCAGCTGACATGCACAATCAAACAAATATTGTTGATCTATTGGCGATGATCCAACAGTTTATGGAGATATCAGGTGGACAAGTCGCACGGTGGATAACTATCTGATGAGAGCAGTATTTTCTCACCTCTCACTGCTACATGTTGCACGCTGAGTGGAATCAAAGCCTTCCTCAAAAAAACCCAATACCACTCAGGCCCCATCCGATAAACCTCTTGTGGTTTTAGAAAACAACTCCTCATGGAATAACTACTGCGCTCTTTCGCCAAGCGATAACCTTTGATCTCATGCATCGGGCAGTTCTTGTGATGTACTCCCACCATTACTATTAGACCCAAAACACCATTAACAATTCCACCCAAAGTTAAGTAGGACTTCCAGGGTGGGTCCGTGGGAGTGCTACGTTGTGGATTACGACCCAAACCCCAAGAGGGCAGACAATTTAAGGTACCCAATCCCCTCCCCTGTCTTTTGTACCATCTCAGTCCAGCCCATGAATCCATAGCTCTATATCTTTGTCCGCCTGACAGTGACAGTTCTCCAATAGTTTGCCTAGGGGTACAAGATCCCATTCATACCGAGAATCCTTATCCTTGTTGGTGACTCCCTCGTTCGCCAAGCGATCTACCAACATGTTAGCTTTCTTCTTCACATGGACAAAGCTAACCGTTTTTAAGGTTTGTAGATGGAAGTGGATACGGTGAAAGACTTGCAGAAGCCGCCAGTGCTTAGAAACTTTGTCTAGAGACGTGCCATAACAAATTTTCTTGGCTGCTCTAATAGTCAATTCCAAATCTGCTTCTATGATGACATTGTGCAAATTAGAACCTAACAAGATTTCCAAGCCTTGTTCTAGTGTCATGAGCTCCGCCATGTTGTTAGTAGCCTTTCCCATGTGGCCATGGAAGATTTTCTTTATTTGACCCTGTTCATCTCTTATAACCCCTCCAAAGCCAGCTAACCCTAGATTGCCTTTAGAAGCTCCATCTATATTAACCTTTAGAAAGCCATGAGGAGGAGGCCACCAAATATTAATATTTGCATTAATTTGACTTACTCCCTTGATTAATCCCTATGGATTTATGGATTGGAGACCCAACTGCATAAGAATGCTCGCCTCTTGGGCCGGAAGATGATCTTTATGAAGATTCCTTAACAAGCTTCTTATTGTATCTTTGAGTTGTCTCAATATCTGAGCAATTATGTATTTGGGTTCTCTTGCTTTTTCTTTGAAGATTCGATTGTTGCGCTATTTCCAAACATTCCATATAACAAAGCTTGGTGCTAGAATCCAGGCTTTACTAATGATTTCATTCCCTAAGAAATTTACTTGCTAGTTCTTCAAGGTGTTGGAAATGTTGAGACTGTCCTTGTCTATTTGCCTAAAGATTGAGGCCACCCAGTCCCATACATTTGATGTGAAAGGACAGAGGTTGAGAAGATGATCCATCGTCTCCTTGTGAGAGCCACAGAGAAGGCATTGGGATGGGCCAATAAAGCCTTTTGTTTTAGATTCTCCCAAGTTAAGATTTTCCTTTGATGCACTAACCAGATGAATAACTTTATTTTCATCTAGTGGGGGCTTTGCCATAGTTTCCTCCAGACTAGATCAGGATTCGTATAGTTAAAACCTATTGCTTACTGCTTAGCTTCTTTGAGGTTAAAGTTACCTTCGTTATTCTTTCCCCATCTTATTTGGTCAGGTGAGGAGGATACCAAAACCCTTATATGCTCTAGCTCCTGGGCGAGAGTGCTTGCCAGGGCCTTCAAAGGACTATCATCATTGTGGCCCAGATCCTTCCAAGTCCTCCATTTTCCATAATTCCCATCCTGGTCCCAATATTTAACCATAATCAGGCCTTTTTTTTCCGTGTCTCTCTTGAGAGTTGCTAATTCATCCTTATATAGAATGGGCTCCTGTTGCTAGTTGTCCTCCCAAAATCTTGCTAGGTTCCCTGCTCAAATTTCTCAGAATCTGTGTTGTTGAATAATACTTTTGTTCTCCCAGGCCAAATTCCGAATATGGGAACCCCTAATTTTCCCTGACATTCTAATGTGATCCTTTTCCTTCCAATACTTGGCATATTTTTGTTTCCACAGCTTAGCCCAGGGAGTTTCCGCTTCCTTAATCCATCTCCACCAAGGTTTGGCTCATGAAACTCTACTAAGGGTTTCAGGGTCATGAAGCCCCAAGCCACCATGGATTTTGGGCTTGCATATCTTGTCCCGGGCTACTAGGGCCCACTCATTTTTTTCTTCACCTCTGCCCCATATGAAATCCCTTTGTATACTCCTAATCTGTTGCATAACGCCTTTAGGAGTAGGAAGAGCTGACAACATGAAAATGGGAATAGCCTGCAAGACCGCTTGTGTGAGCACCAGGCGTCCTGCCAAATTTAGTGACCTGTGTGTCCATTTCCTAACCTTATCCTGAAGTTTGTTGATTGTTGGCTCCCACACACTCTTTCTCAAAGGTTTATGAGTAAAAGGTATGCCTAGAAACTTGGAACGTAGCTATTCCCTTTGAAACCCAAGAATTCTGGTAATATTCCTCTGAATAGAAATATTGGTATTAAAGAAAAAAACTTTGGATTTTTTGACGCTTACCTTTCTGCCTGCTGCCATAGCAAAGTCATTCAAGATATGTTTGATCTCTCTGGCTTCCTTGACTGTGGGTATACCCTGTAGCATTGTATCATCCACAAATTGTGGATGATTGTTCGCTTCTCCATCTTCGGTGAGTTTGATACCCTGGATACACCCTTCAGCATTTTCCACTTTGAATGCTCTCCTAGCCCTTCCATCATGAGAATGAATAGGAAAGGTGAGAGCGGGTCTCCCTGTTTGAGACCTCTGGATGGAGTGAAGGTTGTTAATGGCACTCCATTGAGCAGTATAGAGAAACTGGTCATGGTGACAAGTGCCATAACCCATCTTATCCAATTTTGGTCGAATCCATAGGCCCTTAGGATTGTTCTTATATAAGACCAACTTAGTTTTTCATAGGCTTTCACTAGGTCCAACTGAATGATCGCACCAGATTGTTTGTTGCTTTTAAGAGAGTGTACCACCTCATATGCTTGTATGATGTTGTTGAGGATTTGTCTTCCTTCCACGTAGCCTGTTTTCTCCTCTAAGATTAGAGATGGTAGAAGGGGCTTGAGTCTATTGGCTATCACTTTGGAAATGATTTTGTACACCACATTACATAAGGCTATGGGTCTAAAACCATCCGGAGTCATGGAATTTTCCTGTTTAGGGATCAATGTTATGAATGTAGCATTAAGAGCCTTTAGAACCTTTTTAGATTTTATTGAGTCTTCCACAACCTCAAGGATATCCTATTTGACAGTTCCCCAGCAGGTTTTGAAAATGTCCACATTGAACCCATCCAAGCCTGGGGCTTTTCCATTTTTCATTCAATTGATCACTTCGTTGACTTCCCCTTCCGACACTAGCCTGTTAAGATTGTGGTTATCTTCTCTGGTGACCAATTGAGGGATGTATTGAGTGAATTGTTCAATGAACCTGGATCTGTCCTCCAAGGGTTCCTCTGGTATATTGAGGAAGTGTTGTACAAGGATTTATTCCATATCTTTGTGAGAGACAAGCTCTATTCCTTGAGAATCTTTGAGCTTGATGATTCTGTTATGTACCCTGTGAGCCATGGTGGATTTAAGAAAAAAGTTTGTATTCCTTTCCCCCTCCCTGATCCATTGTATCCTTGATTTCTGCTGCCAGAACATTTCCTCTTGCAAGCATCGGTCTTCCCATTCTTCCTACAATGAGTCAGTAAGCTTTAGCCACTACTCGGTAAATCCATCTGTGATGTTTATCTGATTAATCTCCTGTAGCTTCTACTCCACTTCTTTTTTGGCTCTGAAGATATCCCCAAATTCCTTTTTGTTCCACTCTTTAAGTTTGGATTTGATGTATTTAAGTCTCTGAAGGAGCATAAACATTTTAGTGCCTTGGATGTTCATATCTTCTCTCCACCATTTCCCAATATTACTTATGAATTCAAGGTGAGAAAGCCATGCATTTTCAAACCTGAAAGGTCTGTTTCTGGGCATGCCCATAAATGTGGCTTCCACTTGTACAGGCCAATGGTCTGATCCTCCAAAGGGTAGAATAGAAGATTTCATGGCTGGGCTGCAAGAAGAAGGTCCTCTAAAATAATAAATCTATCTAGTTTGGAAGCAACTTCAACTGCTCCTCCCTCTTATTGTTCCAAGTGAAGGTTCCATTTATTGTTTCAATATCCACTAGCCCCATGTTCATTATAAAATTTTGAAAATCCAAGGAATCTCTTCCTAATTGTCTGATACCTCCTTTCTTTTCTGAGAGAGATCTTATCATATTGAAATCTCCTGCAACACTCCAGGGAAAATTGGGGTGTCTAGCTCTGAAATCCTCAAGGGAGATGAGAAGCGTGAGTTTTTCTACTTGCTTTTGTGGTCCATAAACATTTCTTATCATGTAAACTTCCTTATCACCTAGGTTGACAAACCATAGAAAGATAGTTCTTGGATGCTTCAGCATCCAGGATCCCAAATTTCTGTGGATCCCACAGCGTGATAATCCCCCCCGCCGAGTTTTTTTCTTTAACCTCTAAGTACTCATATCTGATTAGCCACCTATTATGAATTTCTCTAATATTTTCCATCGAGCATTTTGTTTCTTGAATAAAGATCATATCTGGTTTTTCTTCCTTAATTCTATGACTGAGAGTTCTTTGTTTCCTTTTATTTCCTATGCCTCTGATATTCCAGGTTGTGAGATTCATTAAGAAAGATTAGTAATGGAGTAGTTGGTAAGATGTTTCATCTTACCTAAATTAATCAATAGTTTCCCACATTTGTTGAGCAACTCATTCTATTTTTTCCTTCCTCTTTTCCTTCCTGAGTTCTTTTATGATAGTGCATGTACATTTTCCATTATGATGACTCCACTGTGCTCTTGACTTTCATTATTTCTTTTGACTCCAGCTCCCTTTGGTTGTGATCTCCATAGAAAGAGTTGTTGTACCCTGTCATACCTCCCTAGGCAGGGAGTCTACTCCTATGGTCATCCCTTGTTCCAGAAAATTTGCTAGATCTAGATTTTCTTTATCTAGAATCTCCTGTAGTTCAAAGTCCTCCGTTCCCACTTCACTTGGAGTCATCTCCTGGTCCTTACTTCTCTCCATGTAGCTCGCTAGGTCATCCTTTTGCTAATTATCTATATTGATATCCTCCATGTCTTCTTCCTTCTCCTTTTCATTGATTATGTTCTCCATATCCTGGACTATTTCCTTTCTCCCCTCTTCTTCCTCGAATATTTTGAACCGATTGTATCTTGACTGTCTATCCTCATTCATCTTCTTTTGTGGACGTTTACCACCTTTCCCTCTACTCTTGACCTTGGTGAAACCCTCTTGATTCTTATCTTCAGCAGTTTTCACATTTCCTTCGCTAATATTTGCTTAGTAGTCTTTGAAGAGATGCCCATTTTCATGACATTTTTGACACCTAAATGGGATGTGCTTATAGTCCACTGTTTGCACCCATTCTTCATCATACACCTCCAGAATTATTGCTTCTAGAAGAGCTCTAGATAAGTCCATTTCCACACAAATCCGGGAAAAGGAGTTGTACTTTCCTTTCAGAGTTGCCTCTGAGATCTTTAGGAAGTGCCCCAGCTTATTGCCTATTGTTTTCAGAGATTTTGGTAGCCAATAATCCAGAGGAAGGGAGTACAGTCTAATCCATACTAGTACCAATGTGAAGGTTTCATGCTCCAGGACAAAGTTCTTCTTCCATGGCCACATGTAGAGTCCTACTGCAGCGTAGAAATATGGACCTCCTTCAAACACTCTGTCCTTATCCTCTAGGCTCATGAACACCACTGTAAAGAAGACCTTAGACCCCAGATGTAGGTGTATCTCCCGCTTAGGCTTCCAATGACTTCTTATCTAGATGTGTAGCGCCCTGTTTGTCGGCCATAACCCCATAAACTTGCAAATGATTGCATGTTCCGTCATGTGATCCCTATGATCTTGAAGCGCAGGATCGCTCAATATGACCCATGGAATGGTACTTGACTTGGGTTTGCAGACCCCCATTGTCCTTGTGGAAGGAGGTTTTCCATGGCTTCCTACATTCTCCTTCTCTCTGTTTATTTCTAGTGTATCCCCTTCTTGTTCTTGAAGTCCATTTCTTTCTAAAGTTCCTTTGCCTTTTTGCTTTTTCCGCCTTTTCTAGAGGTTTTTTAAAGTGTTTCTTTCCTGCTTCCTTATTATTGCTTGTAACTACCTAACTGTAGGAGGGAGCCGCACTCCCCCTGCACGTCCCGCCATGCTTCCCATAGTCCAAACCCTAGCGCACCTTCAACCCTAACTCCAGTTGCAAACCTATTCTTCCCACACACCGTATCAGATCCCTACTTATATTCATAAAGGAAAGAACGAATGAATTAAGTGTAGAAAGTGCTTACATTCACACCATTTGAAATTCAGTTAAAGAACAATTAAATCCACTAAATTTATAAATTTTAGGCCCAATGTGAATTCCTATTGTTAAACGCATTTCCTGTGCCATAAATATTTTATGTTGTGCTCTTTGTTAGGAACACCATCCCGCTAACTATTTGTGAAATTTTTCCCTAACATTCTATGGTGTGACAAGAAATTGTGTGTCTATTAATAAACTAATACTCATCTAGTGCCTTCTATCAATTGTGTCATCTATCACAAGGGAACAAAGCTCCATGACGATTTCATCTTGCCATGTCTTACCTTATGAGTGGTGGAACATTTCACTAATCAAAAGGCCACTTGGGCACCCAAAAGTACAAAATCAACATGCCACCTGTGACCTACCACATCATGCCATGCCACCATTATGTTGACTTTCCCTTCCAATTGACTACCACATCATCTATCGAACCCCTCATGTTCTGCCACTTGTACGCCACTTCATTTAATATGGAGGAGAAGTCGAGTTTGTTTGTTTTTCAACAATTTACTTTGTAATTTCATAAGGGTCTTGGATGTTGAATTTCTGTCACTTACCATGACACGTGAAGTTTTCCACCATAGAGTCTGTCAACCATTGAGTGTCATCCATGACCCCATCACCAAGAATATTTTTCTTTTATGTAATACATCTGTGCTGTGATGTATGTTAATTGACATGGAATTTATTATCCTGCAAAGTCTATTAGATGTGAAATATATCAAATGTGTAGCTTCCAACTACAAATTCTATCAATCGCAGAGACACCAATTGCGGGAAAATTCTTGTCCCACACCATCACTTAGCCAAGCGGAACCATTCCCATGAAATCCTTGAAAACATTTAACTGAGATAACTCCTGATCCCTTAGGATTTTTTCTTGATTCCATATACCATTAGAAAGGTCTCTACGAGGAATATCCAATTATACACTGTGTAGTAAAACTTGAGCTAACCCACAACAAAAAAAATCCTTCAAAGATAGGCCCTCAAATAAACAGTTTCTTAAACACTATAAGACTCTTCAAACACCAAAACACACCATCAATGATTACTTGACATCAATGATAACCACCCATCATCCTACTCAACAATCTCCAACAAGCTACCCCTGAACTTGACATTAATGACTACGCCTTTGACATCAATGACAACACTTTACTCAACAATTATCTTTTGGCAGATGGTTTTCTCAAAATAGTAAGTATCTAATGTTTTTTATTTAGTTCAATTAATTGTGTTAGAATGTTTTAATTCTTTCCCTACAAAAATTACACTTTGTCTAGCTACACAAGCTTACATAATCCGTAATAGCATGACTGATAGTTTGTCGATATAAGTTAGAATAAGAGTAGCGTAGCTTTGTTTTTATTCTTCTGTAATGAATAATATGTTGCATCAAATTTGGTTTCTTGAATAAAGCCATCAAATGACTATTTACGTTACAATTTTTAATATTTTTTATAAGGATTTTCCTATTGAAGAATGCTGTTTTCTTTTCTTTGAACATGAACCTTAGCTTGATGTTAAATTATTTTTGATTTCACAAATAAATCCATGAGCAATTTATTTTAAGAGATTTTACATAAAATTATCTTCTTCAATCATTCCCCTTAGTAGTGATGGTCTAAAATCAAGAAGCTAAGGATCACACTTCGGGGTTTCCAAACAACGTTCAATAGTTTTATAAGTTGCATGCAATGCCAATCTTCATATTTCTTAAATACTTGCATTTTTCCTACTTTTTTGGTCATCATTTATCAAAGGTGATTTTTAATTATATTATGTTGCAAGTTTGGTTTTTTTTAATGCATTTGTTTCAATTTTGATGGTTGGATTCATAATTTTGTCTTAAGAATTGCATGATTTGTTGTGTAGTTGACATGTTGAATTTTGTTATTTTTCCTAGAGAATTTCGAGGTACGTTTAGTTTTCATCCTTTGGTCTCCCGAACGAGATATTCGAGGTCACATCTAAACACCTTATCATTTCAAATATCAAAAGGTACGTTGAGAAAGTTCTTATAAGGTACGTTGAGAAAGTTCTTATAGATTCTTTTATGTGTGATTTTGAGAAAATAAAATGTGTTTTTCGGTGGTGTTAATGACTATTATCAAATATGAAAATATCGAGAAATTCATATAGTCTAAAAGTACTGATATCAATGACGAAGGAAACTGATGAATGATTTTCTACCTAAGCTTTCATTGCTAGGTGCATGATTTGCTCCTACATTAATGGGTATTCCTAAAAATTTCAATGGTTTCTCATACCTACTCGAACAAATCATTATTATTTATGAAAAAAAAATTATACGGAGAAAGAACTTTTGTGAGAATATTTGTTAATGTGCAAATGCAAATATCTCCTTCAAGGCTAATGGCTATGGATGCTCATTGGCAATAAAGTGAAATAATAAAAAATATAAATTATTTTTGTGAATATTATACAAAATAATATACTATTACTAGAAGTTGGATCTAATTTGGTTTCTTTTTGTATGTGTAGGTTAGTGATCAACATTACTCTGTTTTTTATGTTTCATAAAAGAATTTGGTCCTAGAAAAATAAAGGTTTTTAAGTTACATAGAGAAAAATAGATAAAATAGCACACAGCAAACTCTAATCAAATTCTATATTCTGAATCAAGGAAGTTACACACATATTTATACAAACAAAAGTCTCAAGATATGAATTCTATCTTAGACGTACAGTAGTGTGGTTGAGAGATTCTCTCAACCACACACTAAACTAGGAGGAACTATATTCTAGCTAATTCCTATTATGTAGGAACAAACTCCTCAAATGGAGAATTACAACCATAGACAAGTAGGAATTAATTATTTCTAACTCCCCCCCTTAATGACTACTTGTCATGTTAGTGATTCACAAAGTCTGGTTGTGGTCAAACATAACAAAGATTATGTCGACATCCATATAAAAGAGCAACCATCCACCGGAATGTATGGGTACTAACCGCTGCAACCGCTAGTCCTGTAGGATGTCCTTTGCATACATGATTCTGTCGACCATTATCACTGCATATCTGTACCTACAAATCCACCACCATCGGGTGAATTGCATGTGCAGAACTTCCAAAAACAAAGAGAGAGCAGTGCCTTTCTAAGCCAAATATTCATGTCCAAATAACAATCGGAAACAGTTGCGCTGATTGCGCCTTTCGACGGAACTGTCAGATAGAAAAGTGCGTCGACCCTCTTGTGCTCAAACACACCAATATCTGAGACCGTGAGCCAGGTGTTACTGCAGTCCACCTGCTCCTACGAGCACAAAGTTCCCGTGTACATGTTAACCACTCAGGCAATATACCACCACCGGGCAAGTCTGATCTGCCACCACCAGGCAAACCCGGAACTTAAATGTGCCACCTCCGGGCAAATCCTGTAGCCACTAAGGCTCTGTATGTGGTTTCTGGCTCACCATCACTTTACAGTGACAAAAGATGGTTTCAGGCTGACCATAAACCATTACAAAGTGGTTTTAAGATCACCACGAACTTTCAAATACCTTTAAAAGGCTTACATTTCATACTTCAACATTTTGGAGTTTCTGGGTACATACAATGACCATTACAACAACTGGACTTGTTTATAACATGCTCATGAGTCTATTCCACAAACCACACTAACTCAACAAACATCTACTTTGTTGTCCACCATAAACATTGTTGCTGCTTCTTTATCCCATCTTTTCATAGTTCACATCTTGGGCATCTTTGTTAAATAAATTCTTGGAACTCCATGCTTAACCTGTCATTCGTTAGAGTCACGAATTCTAACAAAATAACTTTACCTACATTGAGTTAGCTAGGCTCAATAACTTTAAACATGATTCCAAGAAACTAAATAAAGCATAAATTCTTCAGGTTTAATTTCTCTATCTCTGCCCATAGATGATTATTTTCCAAATATACCAGTAGCCATTTTTCACCAACGATACATGTGAGGGGTCTACTGATAAAGAAATAGATTGACGACTTTTCACCTGGACTCAATGCAGTGCATTCAAACAATGATGATCCAGACATAGGCACACAACCATACGAAGAGAACACAATTTTCCCTTCATAAAATAATAATCCAGGACTCCATGGTCCAATCCTCCATCACATTTCAGTATCCAATTCTCCCGGCATCACAACATAATGCCACTTCCCCTACTCACAGTATCAAGGCTAGCCACTACTCTCATGCATGCCTCCTCATGCTTGCCAACAATCTGCAACACGATCACGATCATCCTCTAATCTCTGATGTAGCTCCAATTGATGTCGTTTTCACTGTCATGTGTTCATCATTCCCTGCAAATTTGCTTAGTGTTGGAATGACCAGTTCCAACGCACACTCAAAATTGTGACAATAGTTGGTCATACTACTGTCACTTAAATTACAACCAATTTCATTGTCATGACAGTTAATCAATACATTGCAAAGTTAAAAAACATCATTTAGATAGTGGCATAAACTTTTTCTTTCTGTGTATATCGACTGAAATGCAACAAGCGGAGTAGCTCCAACATAATCAGCGGTCATAATAACCCTGTGTATTTGAGTACGACCCTCCATTTTGCATAGGATAATTAACATCAGTAGATGATGCTTGGGCTTCCTTTTCCCTATTCCACTGTTCGATTTTAGCGCTTCTCTCTGCACTGCCTTCTAGAATTGGACTCCTATTGCGTCTTGGACTATAGCTCCAGCTACGACCTCTTCTACGGCCTCCAAGACTACGGATTCAGGTTCTTCGCCCACGATGGCCATCCCGATCATCATCATCATATCTTCTGTCATATCCACAGCCTCCATGGTGGGGGCGATCATCATGATGTCAATGTCTGTCATAGTCCTTCTGTGGGCTAGCACTCCTGCTTCGACTTTGACTGTGGCTGTACCTCCTATAACCTCCATCGCAACTCTCGACTTATTTTCTTCAGGTGCACGAAGTTGCAGTACCCACCACGATTACAAGTATTCTCTTCATATTGTTTACATGTTGCTTCGCGGAAAAAATTAGTAACTGGAGAGAAATCCATAATGATTGGGCGTCCTACATCAAACCTGCCTTGCAAAGATCGTAATGCATTCCGTTCATGCTCTTCTTCCCGAAATTGCACATACACGTTAACTCCTCCTCGGTCAGAATTTTCACAGTGCTCTCCACGACATGCCAACATAAACTCATTTCCAATATTATCACTATACACATCTTCTTCCAGCTCTTTTGTAGTCATAACCATTCGTAACCATGGGATCACTCACAATAAATTCCAGTTTTTCATTCCAAACTAGATTCATATCCTTATGATTTGTCGTGGTGTGTTTCCTTTGCCCATTAGAAAGCCGTGGAAGAGTGTTGCCGTCGAAAATGCACAAGAACTTCACCCACTGCTGCATCGAATTGGAACTCTCTTTTTCAGCTTTCGACATCATTCCCAGCGACTGATGGAGCCATAGTAAAGCAGGACACTCCTCCGGCAACATCGTCAGCAGTGAGAGACTTGCAGACGCTGAGAATGGTTTGGCCTAGAGCCTTCACTTCTACATTGGTGACGTTGCTCAGCAGCAAGGATAAAACCATTTTAATCTTTGTCAAAGAACACGGAATGCTTCCTTTAGCTCCTCTTCAGAATCTATGCGGATCCACCGAGACAACACCATAACAAACTTATCCTCCGAACAGACATCACCAACACAAGCAATTCACTCTACATGGAGGTGATCTACTGCAAACCAAAATTCTGTAGCAATTCACGATCCACTACGCAACTTCCAATGTAGTTGACAGATCATACCCCTACCTAAACAAGCCAGCAGCAACACGGAGTTAAAAAAAGGTCAGCAATACGCAATCAATACGCATGATCGATCAAGATCTGTTTACACAGATATGATCGATAAACACCTCCAGATCAACTCAGCCTCAACCTCCACACCATGATCCATGCAGTAGATCAGTCAACGCACCAAGGAATTGATCCGTGCAGGAATACCACTTCCAGTCGTACGAACAGACGTCCCAGCCGCGTAAGGTTCTGTATACAACTGCGATTCAGCAGGAAGATCGATACATAGCTTGCAGACTCTTAGATTTCTTCTTCACTCAGAGCTTCACTCAATAGCAGCTTTGGACAAACAAAAATTTAACAAAGCTATACAAATGTAGTAATTTATTTCTCTATGCCCAAGAAGGGCCAGAGGCCCTTACGGGCTCTGAAGCTCCGGTACCAAGATAAAATAACACAAAACAAACTCTAATCAAATTCTATATTATGAATCAAGGAGATTACACACATATTTATACAAACAAAAGTCTCAAGATAGGAATTCTATCTTAGACGTATAGTAGTGTGGTTGAGAGATTCTCTCAACCACACACTAAACTAGGAGAAACTATATTCTAGCTAATTCTTATTATGTAGGAACAAACTCCTCAAATGGAGATTACAACCATAGACAAATAGGAATTAATTATTTCTAACGAGTATATAGGAGTAGATTTAGTTTTTTTAAGTCAATACTTACTTGAGATTGATTTGTTTATTGATAAAAATTGTAGGTATATCTGTTTGATTTATCCAATAAATTATTGTATGTTGAATATGAAACATAACTTAAAGTTTTGGATACCACTTTTCTTTATTTTTACAAACAATTTGAATTTATTTTTAAATTTACTAATACTATGTTGGTTATATATTTCAATATATATTTTTACTAAATAAAAAGCCAAAAATAATTCTAAATCCATAATAACAAATTTCAAATGGTAAGAAATGGTATTAGTGAAGTTCAAAAACCTTTTAGGCACTAAACGAATTTCAAATGGTAAGAAATTATATTAGTGAAGCTCAAAAAACTTTTAGCCACCATAAAAATTTCGCTTAAAAATAATGGAGAAAAGTTGTTTTTGATTGTTTTGATTATGTTATAAGATTATATTTAATTTATGAAAAGTTGTTTTGATTGTTTTGATTATGTTATAAGATTATATTTAATTCATACTTTATAGGAGATTTTTGTGATCTCTTAAACAAAATGTAACCATTATATTTTTGTATGTGTGATTGCTTCAATCAATGAATGCAATTCGGTGATAGATTCAGGTGCTCCTCACCTGAGTGTGGCGGGTTTAATTATCAATTTTAATTTGTATTCCTATTATTTTTAGTTGATATCAGAGCATCACGGGTGGATGTGTTGGTCCGTGTTGGAAGGAGTCACCCAGAAAAGGTGGAGAGAGCCAATTGTCATTACAGCATTTGACTGTGGTGCTTTGGTGCCTTGTTATTGGGGGAGGTCGTGAATTCTTTTAAATCCGCTGAGATATGTCAACGAAGAGACACGTTTTTTTAGTGGCAGTGTGAAGACCAATGTGAATGATTGTTGGACCTCCTTAGAAGACCAGGTGAGGTTGTCAACTACTGCATGAGTGTTTCCAGTTGAGTGTGGTGTAACATATAGCGTGAAGGAGTAGAGTCTCTGTGATATTGCTTTGGTGGAGTCGAGTTGGTGTTGGCATCAGTTGGAATTTGACCATGCCTGCTCAGTGACACATAGGTCCAACCTGCCAAATATGAATCAACGTGATTAGTGTGGCCGCTAAGACAACTGGTCTGTCAACTATGTTGTTTGAAGTCGATCTAGCCGGTGTGTTGTGAGAAAGTGTGAGTTGCGTTGAAGGAGAAGGGATCCATAGCTCCATATCAGATGACAACCTGAGGAGGAGGTGCGTTTGGACGTTGACCCTGTGTGGAGAAAAGTTTCTCATTTATCGTTGAATTACCTGGATTTCATCTGAATCCATTTTTATTCAGAAGACCCAGATGCCTGACGTCATGGAATTTACCTTGTCTGAACCTCTGCTTTAGCAGAGTCTGGTTGTTGGAGGTGTGCATGTTCGTTGGATGTTGTGGAGGACATGAGAGCAGTAGACGGTCAAAAGTAGACGGTGAAAGACTCCAGTGAGCGCAAATCTCGATACAGTGAGTGTAGCGTAGTAGATCCGACGCTATCCAGCGAAGAAACAAAGATCTGGTGTTTAAAATTATGATCCATGGAATTAGATTGTTCAACGCATCTTGCACTAGAAGGTTACCTGCGTTGACAGAGGCAAACTTTAGAAATATCATTTTTTTGTGTTGCAACACTCCTAAACAACTTCGAAAGGAGCGTTGATCTCTGGCATCGACAACAGTTTTAGAGGATGTGGCACGTGAAGCACGGGTTTACACTTGTGTTATTTGACCCTTGTTATAAAAGACCGTCAGTGGTGGTGTGCGTTTGAAGGGATTTTAAAGACCAATTTTTTTTGAAGTATCAAAGGGGTTGGAAGTGATCTTGAAAGATATTGGGAGAAGATGGTGAATCCACTTATACTTGAATGAAGAAAATAAATTGGATGGAAAGAACTACGTCAATTGGAAATTCAAGTTGCAAAAGTTGAAGGTTATGATGCTTGGACTATCACAAAGGGAGAAGAAGAAAAACCTACTGCAAGCTCGACAACTACATCGATTCATGACTAGGAGAAGAAGGAGAATAAATCAAATGTAATATTAAGGATGTATGTTAAAGATAATGCAATTCCTGATATTCGTGATTATCATACCTCGCATGTGACCTCGAATGCATTGAAGCAGTGGTATGAAACTAAGAATACAAAGTGAGTCATGTTTATGAAGAATAAGCTCTTGTATATTAACATGGAAGAGAATGAATATATTAGTTCCTTTATTTATAGAATCAAAGATTTGAAAGATAAGCTCAAATATGTAGGAGAATCAGCGCCTACTATTGATCTTGTGGCAATCACTATAAATGGAATGCTAGGGGACTATCAAATGTTATTACAGATCTTGCAGCAAGAGAGAAAGCACCAAATTTTGAGGAATTCACAGGTATATTGTTGCAGAATAAGAGAGGCTCAAGAATTTGAAGCCTCAAAATCCATATTTGGCACTTGTGGCAAAGAAGAAATTCTTCAAAGGGAAACAAGGAGGAGAAAACAAATTAGGTGGAAGCTCATCTCAGAAAAATCCATTTCTGAAATTAAATCAAGGTATGTCATCTATTAGAAATCATTATGGAATAAAATGTTTTTACTATGGCAGAAGTGGGCATATAGCCAAAGATTTTTATAAGAAGAAGAGTGATGATGTTAGGCATAATAAACACAAAATACATTTAGGACATTTTGTAGGAGAAGGCTTGAATTATGATCTCAAAAATCTTAATTTGTTTATGTCTAATGTTGTGTTGTCTATTGAAATGAATGATGATAATGCTTGGTTTGTGGACTCTAGAGCTTCGATTCATATGACATGCAATAATACCTACTCTTAAGCCTCCATGTATCTTCCCTCTCCTTTAAAATATTTTGTTTCTCTACCTCCAGTTGAGTAATATACAATTTTGATACCAGTGTGGTGTAACCGCCACTATCAGGGTCCTCTAATCTGGCCAACTCAGCCTCAATTTTACAGAGGATCTCCTCTTGCTTTCTTTTCTTAGACTTTTCTCATTCAATCGTCCTCTTCTTTAGCCGACTAACATTTTCAGTCATATTCTGATTCAAGGACCTATCTTCGTGGATAGAGCTAGCCTTCCAGGCCTCCTCGAATATCCCCTAGACTCCTCATCCCTTAACCATGTTGCATTGAATTTGAATGGAGCACGTGACTTTGGGGAATTTGCAGCTACATCCAAAAAGATAGGTGAATGATCTGAGATAATACTCGAGCCGACCCATTCTCTGATCAAGGCTATCTTATTTATCAGAGTTTCCTTCATCAAGAATCTGTTAATATGCCTCGCTAACATAACATTATCAGTTCTACAATTTCTCTAGGTGTGTAGAATACGTGCTACTTCTATATCAATAAAATTGTTGTTCTCAAATAGATTCTCAAAAAAATCGGTGACCGATTCCACCTAATCATGGCTTCATCATGATTCTGCGTGACCCATCAAAAGGTTCAAATATCCACCTAATACTATATTCTCAACTTGCATAAACGATAATCCCATGGTTTCTTCCCAAAAATCCATATGATTGCGACATGACCCATATATGTTAACAATCCTTAATTCAAAACCCAACTCTTTAGGAATTACATTCGCCATTATAACACCTTCCCTACCCCATAAATTCATGAGCTTCATCATTTTATAGTTAATACCAATTGAAATTCCACGTGATCGTCCTCTCGCATCTAAAGCTTGGAAAGTCCATCTTTTAACCATAGCTTCTTGTAAGGATAAAATTTGTTCGCTATTCCCTAATGTTTCTTATAGAAAAATTACATCCAACCTTTGGCAGGGCTAGCCAACCCTCGACAATTAAAAGAAATCCACTTCATTAGGAAACCACAACCGAGGTGCACATTTCTTTAAGACTGCTTTCAAGAGATAATTGTCTGCCCTCTTCTACATCCACACATGCCTTATGAATGGCGTTCGACATATTGGACTGTCTACCCGTGGGAACTTTGGGAATCCTAGGGGGGAGGTGAGAGACCTATACCCCCTCCTAAAGCTTTCGCATGCTTAGATAAAGATCTCAGGTTATATATATGTCTGGTATTACATTAAAAAGATATGTCTGTCGCCGAAGGTTCAGGATCATGAGGCAAATTAGGAATAGTCAGGGAAGGAGTTGAACAACAAATAGGGACCGAAACCATGGGGCAGGAGACAACACTCTAATTGCATAATGATAAAATCATCCCATGATTCAAAGCGAGACTAGATAAAGCAGAATAATTAGATGGAATTAAAGGAATTAAAGGTTCAGAGGATGGGGAAGAGAGAAGGTACCCGAGATGGGAGCTCATGAAGATGTTTGAGCATCGGTAACCATTACATATGGTTGTCTGGATGAAGAGACTCATCGACCTTCCTCCTTATCGAACACCTTATTTTCTCATGGCGAGCTATTTTGTGGGGTTTGTAGCATATCGGTTGAGGCATCCTTATTTCCAATTGTGCCTTCATCTCTACCCATAACTTCCCCCACATCCTTGAACTTTGCTATCAGTGGGAAATCCTTAAAGATATGCCCAAATTCATGGTATCTTCTACATCTAAATGATACTCCTTCATAATCCAACTTCTACAATCTAGATAAACCCCTCCATCAGAGCATCAAGCTTTCAACTAAACCCTCCATGGTATCAAGGTGCACCAGAATACGAGCAAAACCCATTTTACCACTCTCATTGAATAATTTAGCATAATCCAAGTAGACCCCCAAATCATCCTTGATCCTCCTAAAGACATATTCTCTCCAAAATTGCAGAAGAAACCCTGACACCCTTACTGGCCACCAAATTCTCCCTCTCAAGATCGAATAGGGGAAACCATTTTTTCAACATGATGGGTGCCATCTCAACATACTAGTATTTTGTCAGCACCCAAGACACATGTTACACCTTAGTGAAATGAAGGGAAAACCATCCCTTGGTCATTATCACCATAGTCGATATAACATCTAATACCTGGCCCCATACTTTCGAAACCCATTTCTTCAATCGAGCCAAAGAATAATTCCTATCACGGACCCTGCCTACCAAAACCCTATCAGTGGTATCCATAACCTCATCCAGCTTTATTCCCTCCCCTAAAACCAACATTTGACCTCTTCCTCTTACCTTTGTGCTTTTTTATTTCTCCTCCTTTTTCTTAGATGACCCTTCATCTGAGTTTTCTGAGCCTTCCATGGGAATTGATTCAACGTTGCTAATCCTAATGTGCTCTTGATAAACTCCATCTTCACATCTGGGAATTCCAAGAAAACAATTAGAAGTTGGAGCCAAAGAAAGGGCACCGTGACCTACCATTAGTGGTATTGTATCCTTCCTTTACCCATGATTATTACTAATATTAAAATGAAACCCTGAGGAAACCAGATCCCTATATTGTTCCTAGACTCCCCGTGTGCTAACCCTATTACAGTTTTCTGAACATAATTCATCCTACAAATTAGGGGCTAGACATTTATCAATAAAATGGAGGGTCGATGGCGATGGTACTAGGAAATCCTAAAATAGCTACTCATAGACCCAATTTTGGTTTGTCGGTTCACTAGTGCTATGAGACCCTTGCGAGCACTGCTTTGTATTCGAGAAATAGATATCTTCCAAACCTAGAGTAGAGGGATTTCCAAAGACCTTCACCAAGGAAGACCTAGGTGTTTCAATGTGCAGAGCCAGTGATCAATTTGTTCTCGATAGCTCCATTTCATATTGTTGAGGTGGAGATTTCGTCCAGATCGACATTGATTCTAATGGGTTGGAGGAGTAGTCAACCAACTCCTCATCCATCTCGACAAAGTAAAATATCTGTTATCGTTCCCTAACTCTCCGCAAAGACCACAAAAAGTATCAATGCATACATTGTGAATAATAGCAGCCTAACACCGTAACCACCAAGTGACAACAAGAATTGACACGATCTCTCTCTGCTCTCTTTCATGCCGACCACTTGTTGCTGCAGTGTTCTATCGTTAGACTATCCAAACCCTAAAGAAGACCATAGGGTTGAACATTTGCTGAAACCAAACCACAGAGCCATTTCGAACCTGGTTAAATGTGTTATTCAAAAAATAAAATATCATGTAGTTAATGTGAGCACATGGGCTCAAAATTTATGAAGTACCTAATTAGGTCTCCAAGTATCACCATAAGGCCACATTGAACACATTCCATATGGAAGATTTTCTCTCAATACTCCATTCTATTAGAGTAGGGACCATAAACATTCAAAATGGATATTTTTTTCTCCATATCCAATAAGAATAAGGAAACCCATACAATTATAGGAAAATCCCAAGAGTTAAATAAGGTAGATAAAGACTTCTTGCATTTATTTAGATTCCACCCCATCTCCTAATAACATCAATATAGTTGAACTCCCAATTGTTTATAAATTTGAAGGGTTCATGAATTATTTTTCCTTTCTTAACAGAGGATAATAGAGGGTTTTAATATCTATGTGAATCTTTTGCCGATTTCTTTTAGGTGTTATTGGTAATCGAGAGTTAGTAAGATCATTCAAGCCCTTGAAAAGGGGGAGATCCTATAAGAGTCGTAATTATAGATACAATTTTTTCCACATCTAACATTAATGATTATTGTTTCTATTCCATGCACATATAAGTGTTTCTCCCTCTATAAGTTGTTGGCATTTGGATTTTTCATCAAGGAAACATAATCCCCGCTCCCACCCCTTCCCCCCACCTAACCACTACCTTCCCAAGGAACTATATAATTCATTTGTTTCTAGGTTGGATATTATATTTTGGAGACTTAATTGTATAGGGTTGAACTAGGATCCCTTAGGCCCAAATTTTGTTCAGGGTTATGAGTCATATGGCGGGTTATTTATTCTTCAATTGTTCAATTATAGGTATTGTGATGAGGGTTGAGGAAATAGGTTCATATATTAGATATAAATTCAATGATAATATCCAATCCCTTTATTTCTTTTTCTAACCCCTATGTTCAAGAAACCAATTTTTCTAAATACATCCTTTTACAAGGAGAAGGTAAGTTATGGGGACTTATCTAGGAGAGGTTTTCAATTCTTATTGCCATTGATGGAATCCAAGTTCTGTTCCTTTGGGAGACTTAAGGCTAAAGGTTGCTCTACTGCTTTTGCAATCCTTTTTGTCAATGATGACATCCAAGCTCTATTCATTATCAAGATGTGAGGATGACATCCAAGCTCTATTCATTATCAAGATGTGAGGTTGAATGATGCTCTACTAGTTTCAAAATCTTGTTTAAGGGTTCCTCCTTGTGCTTCATTTAGTTATAAATTCTACCCTTAGAGTAATTTGAGGGAATTTTGGTAATTCCACCTTAGTGCTTGAGGCTTCCTCCTCTAAGACATTAGTTTATTTTACATAGAGCATATCGCCCTATCCCTTTTCTAAAACCCCATGTTCCAAAAACAATTTTTTTAGATATCATTTTATAAGTAAAAGGTAATTGTGTGGACTTAATGGAAAGGGGTTTGGAATCCTTTCTGTCACTGATGGGATCCACGTTCTATTTCTTGTGGAGACCACAAGATGAAGGATAATTTATTATTTTCGCAATCCTTGTTGTCATTGATGGCCAAAGTTTATTCCTTGTGGAGACTTGAGGCTGAAGGATGCTCTACTAGTTCTAGAATCTTGTTCGAAGGTGCTTCCTTGTCCATCTTTTAGTCGTATTTTCTACCCATTGAGTAGTTTGCCAGGATTTTGGTAGTTCCACCTCAGTGCTTGAGGTTGCTTCCTCTAAGCCCATAGCTTCTTCTGCATAGATTAATTACATCCCACTGCTAAATGCTTGTAATATTTTCATTGAGCACGTTTGTAATGTATTCCTTCATCTTCAAGAGTTACTCATAATGAAATTTGTATCTTTGTATAACCATTTGTGTTAGACAGAGTAGGAACCAATTTTGTGTAAGAATTCGTGGAGATTTGGTTTGTGTGGAATCAAATCAAGGGAGAAACGAGATTGAATGTATTAAGACGACGATGCCTGTATGGGAGATGGGCTAACTCCATTCGAGGATTAAGTGGAATAAATTCAACCATGCAGAAAACATCTAGCAGCAGATTCAAGTCCGGGTTGCAGAAGGACGTGCCCATAACGCGAATGTGTCTCCATTCTGTTGGGGATTTTTCTGATAAAATCCCAAAAACAAACAATATTCATGCACAGAGGCAATGCTCTGTTTCCTTTACACCAGGATCTTTTTGCACAGAGGAGCTTTAAAAAAAATTTACTGAACAGAGTATTGCACCACCATAAAAGATTTCTATTCATTTAAAATAAAAACACTAATACATATTCATCCTCTTTCACTGAGAGGGATTCACCAAAACATTTAACAAAAATTACTCTGCCTCCTTTGAAATTTTACACCACTGTGTGTAAATATTTCATTTACATTCACTGCTCTGTGAAAACAAAGATTACAAGGATTTACTGTTTTACCTTTTCACTGCTGTGTGAAACAATTCATGGTTTTACATACTTCCCGTGGTTTTCTTCATTCTCCTCTTCGCTTCTTCTCCTGCAGTGTTGTGCGTTCTTTTCATTTCTTACATTACCAAAAAAAACTCTATGCTACTGCGTTTCACCATCTCTTACAAAAATTGGTCAACACATAATTTATGCACTTCTGTGCATTCATACTAGCAAAAGACTGTGGTAAAAAATTTTCTTCACACGCTCACCCTAAGTTTCATTCCATTTCACTTACATATACCAAAGTCAACTCACTACAAAACCTACTCTTGCAATAATACACTAGATCCCCTTTTTTTTATGATATTACATTGTGTACATCATATAATAAAAATGATATACAAACTGACCATACCTGTCTTTAAATTCACCATACGTTCGTGCATATAAACAAAATTAAAACCGACACATCTCACCAACTATTTTACGAACACAATTAATCCATTAAATCACTTTACCGGCGGTCAACCAAATTTAGTTTTTACTCCACGCAATTTGATTTGATGCGGGCCCGTATGCAGCTTCATGCGATCGACGGCGGAGAATCCAGGAGCAGATCGGACGAATATCAGATGACCATTTTTGACAGACTTTTATCTTCCGATAAGTGTCAGAGGGTGATGTCACCCCTCATCCACGCGTCAACACTATATCTTATCGGAACGCCTAAGTACGGAAACCACCTTACCCAAAAAGCGGTCCGATATGCCTTATGCAGGTTTGTGGTTTACTGCGGTAGTTTTGGCGTTGGTACGGCGTTGAAATTACATTTTCAACACTCCCCTTTAATTTCAACTGCTGGGCATTCGGTCATACCCAGACACTTCCTCAAAAATTCAAAGCTTTTCTGATCTAGTGGCTTTGTCAAAATGTATGCAACCTGTTCTTGAGTCCTGCAATGTTCTAGGACAGTTTCCCCATTGTTCACCAATTCTCTGATGTAGTGAAACCTTGTATCAATGTGTTTCGTTCTCTTATGAAACACTGAATTCTTTAACAATGCAATAGCTGAGCTATTGTCACAAAAAATCACTGTCTCTTTTGCCTGCTCTTGGCCTAAGCTCCTCAACATCTTTCTCATCCAAACTGCTTGACATGCTGCTGTTGTAGCTGCCACATATTCCGCCTCTGCTGTAGACAGTGCTACAATGGACTGCTTCTTAGAAGCCCATGAAATGGCTCCTGAACCCATA